>JAFBJU010000519.1:268731-431829 GCA_016785305.1 Colistium nudipinnis | reverse complement strand
ACACACACACACACACACACACACACACACACACACACACACACACACACACACACACACACATATACACAATGTCTCCCACCTGGCGCGAACGGCACTCCCTTGGAAATTCGATGCCGTTATCTTGACTCTGATTGGTCAAAATACCCCAGATGTACCACAAAAGAGGTCATATTGAGAAGATTGTGCCGTGGCGGTTTTCAAAAACGTTGTTGGTCTCCGGTTTAAAGACGCGTTGGCCACTTAGCCGCTTACAATCATGATGCCTACTTTTTTTAACTTGCAAAATAGCAAGTTCAAAATATTGGTACCTGCAATATCAGAATTTGTCTGCAAATTGCAAGTAAAACGTGGAAATTTCGCACCCTGAGAGCACTATACTAGCAGAATATTTGAGTGTATTTATCCTTTGTACCTGCAGCGAGAAACATAGGTCCTCTGACGTACATTGCCCAGAGCTCAGCATCTTATGAGCAGCTTCCTATAACAGAAAAAAAGGTTATGTATTTTCCTCATTAACATGATCACAACAAAAAACAAATAATTGAATCATACATTTCCACTCACCTCAATGTAGGATAAAATCCCAGAAAAGGAGACATCCATTCCTTTAACTGTATATGGTAACTCCACATATTGACTTCCTCTAACATTATGGACAAGGGAAAGTCAAGTAGTGTGAAAACAATTATAATAACATGGCATATACAGGATATTTATATTTTTAAAGCACCACTTACTTCTTGGCAAGCTGCTCTATGTTGTAGCCTGGACTGGGGTCATTGGAAATCTGAAGGGGGGGGATCAGCACAGAATGGACGCATTAGCACAAAACCAGATATAGTAATGGTGAAAAAAGTTGCAAGAATACAGATAGTTTTTTATCAGGAACCTTTATAACTCTTGCAAACCTATCCAAACAGTTTCCAACTGCAATGTCGATAGTCTCTCCGAATATTCTATACCTCCGCTCTGAGTAGGCAATAACCTGCACAGAAAGATATGGACATACTACATGGAAGTGTCGCACAGGCCAGAGGTTTTTCCTATTACAATGAGATCAGATTAAAGGAAATAACCTGTGTGTTCCCCCCACTAACATAAAGCACCGTGGGGTTGTTGGCTCTGGTGATGAGCCGACCCATCTCTATGTGTCCAATACAGTGGTTGACACCAAGGAGCGGCTTCCCCCAAAGCTGTGCGACTGTGCGAGCCACCAGAGCCACTGTTACTAAGGGGGCACCCATGCCAGGACCTGAGAGAGAAGTAGAAGGACGATGAGAAAACTTTTTTTTGTTGCAATCCTAAGACTGGGCTTGGAGGAAAACTACACAAAACAGCATCAAATTTAGGAGAAACTAACATCGTTGGGATACTCTTCGAAGCATAAGTAACGTGGTTGAGATCTGAAGGTTTTGAAAAACATCCTGAAACAGATTCGTAGGTGTACAGTATAAAATGAACGTATCTATATTTATCCCTCTTGATGAATCTGCGCGTGGTTCAGAAATATACAATTAATGTTATATATTGAGTTTTATTGTTGTAGTCAGCAATACTGTAATACCACAAGTTATTTTTTGCCTACAAAAAATAAATATTTATTCTAATACCTTTGGTGTAGGCCACACAGTCAATGTCTGCCGGCTTCAGCAGCGATTGCTCCAAAGCCTCCTTTAGGACAGTCAGTATGACGGCACGGTGATGCCTGGCTGTGTCGCTGGGCATGAATCCTGACGGGCAAAGCAACAACTGTTATGGTCAAACACAGGATGGTTGAGACCGACATAGCCAACGCTGAGGGGAAGGCAGAACAGAAATGTGACTTACCTTGACCAGGCGGCGTGATGTAAGTTCGTCTAGGATTGGAAAGAACCTCCCCATCCCTGATGATTCCTATGCCGATCTTATTGGCACTGCCCTCGAACCCAATCACGACAGTCATGGCTGCTGGGGGAAGAACACCAAGCATTTCAGTGCAAATAGTTAAGACTAATGTTTTCATACTAAAACCATCCAAACTCGGTCATGAGAAAGTCATTTCAAAAGTCAAGTCAACAGTTCGACATGTTAATACTGTGAAAGGATCCGCTCCATCCTACATCCAGGACGCCATAAACCCCCGCACGTGCACTTCGCTCTGCATCGGCCATTGAACTCCCAAACCCTTGATGACACGTTATATTTACATTGTCCCATCGTTCAATGTTATGATGATTGAAAACAGAAAGGTCAATACGAGTATGATAAGCTCGTTAACTAGCCTCATGTCATACTGGAGCTAAGCTAGACAGGCTACGTACTTTCCATGTTAAAAAAAAAGCTATGTAGCGTGTCGCTGCTATGACTGCGTGGAAAACATATTATCCCCCGAAACCTAGCCTATGTTAGGTCAAATTGAAATACATATAAACATACTGGGCTTTTCTGTTTCCTTTGGTAGACGACGTGGATGGAAATTCCCAGAATTTAAACGTGTAAGCAACGTTAACCACGCCGCACAATTCCGTGTGGACCACACATGACCCGGAAATGGAACCCCCGAGCAGCGCACACTTCCGCTCGCTCAATCAACCAGCTTGTGCTTTTTTCTGAGCAGTATGTATGGGCAATGGGAACTGTTACTCAACACCCAGTGCATTGTATTTCTATTTTTTTGCAGTTGTATCACGTTTTAAAATGAGGGAAGGGTGGAAAGACCTCTCCATGACAGCCCTCAAGACATGCGGGGTCCCAAATCAACAAGTAACACAGCATCCGTTTCTCAACATCATCACCAATAGAAGCATGTGCTTGTGTCTTAAAAGTTTTATACACATCTATTGGCGTGCACTTATGGAGACCTTCTTGTTCCTTTTGCTAAACAATTTGGGGAGAGAAAGGTTAACAGAATCATGAATTGAACAAAGCTAATTGAGAGAACTTGTAAAGTTTATTCATTTTTATTGAGCAATACTTTAATCCCAGCCTTCTCCAGTGTAATTTTTTACTCAACTTTTCTTTTCAAAAAACATACTGGACATAGTGAGATCTTTTATGAAAGTAACATTCACCAAATTAGGGATGAAAACAAGAAAAAAAAAAACAGGAATAAGATCTGACAGGGGGGTAAAGGGTAAACTCTACTGTGCCATTGACTACTGCCTTCTGTAAACTTGTGACACGGATACAGATGTCCTCTGCTTACATGAACCATACAACTCAAGCAGGTACAAGACATTCTGTTCGATGTGGAGGGGGATAAATCACTCTGATGAGGGTTTTCTCACATACAGGAATTGGTCAGACAACAGATTTTAAACAAAGTGCTTGATTGGCCAGTCGCTTTACAGAGGGGGGAAAAAAAGTCTGATTAAAACGCAGCTTTAGGGGGAATTAAGTTAAAGTTCCTCGGAGATTGTTAAAAAAAATACCAGCTACACCTAAGCTAAAAGGAGCAATGAGAGGCAATGAAAACAAATCTGATTAATTAAGGCAGACTCTGTAAGGCGTTAAAAAAAGGCCATTGTCTCAAGATCTCAGAGGAGTTAGTCCAAAGTGCCTCAGTGTGGCTTTGCGTGAAGACATCCTGAGTGCAGTGTGTGATAAAGGGACTCCAAAGTGTGCCCATCTTTTCGTGTTGTAATGTGCATGTAGGCATGTGTTGTGTGTGTGTATGTGATTGGATTTGGGTTTCTCCCACTGCTAGGCTGGGTGCTCCTGGGAGTCCTTGAACCAGAGGATTCTTTTTGGATCTGGAAAACAGTGGGACAAACGGTGTCACTGGGAGACAACAACGTATGACTGCATGCATTTGGTGTTCAATTTGCCATTATACATGTACCCTCTAACTTTTTTATTTTCTAATACCACAAATTACTAATCTATTTAAAGGTGGGTGTAATGATGTTGTAAAATGTCTGTTGCAGACAGACGCAAAACATAAAGACAGATACAGACAGATAAACAAACACGATAGAGACACACACACACACACGAGACAGAGACAGATACACGTGGGACAGACAGACAAGAGACATATGTATGAAAACTGACAATAAGGGTGATTTTTAGCAGAACTTGATTAAAACATCTAACCCCGCCTTTAAAACAATGACTGATGACATAAAAAATAGCTAGAAGTAACTGTCATGACATGTTGGAGGATTTCGAAGGATCAAAAGCCAATTTCATAACACCATTGTGTCAAAAGAAATCTTCTGTGGCTTGCCTATATTTATGCCTAAGAAGCAGCGTAACAGCACTAACCACCCCACCCTTGAACGCAGCTTACCTTTTTTCTGTCTGTTGCACATAGAATTCCACTCTGAGGGGGGAAAAAGGATCACCATTAGGAGTAGATATTGCACTGGGGGGACTATTTTCAATTAAGAAAAACGTGTAACTTGTGATCAAAACCACCTATGTATATTTTTTCCCATGTTTTCTATTGTGGTGCTTGTCTGATGGGGCATCAAAAACGTACATACATGCAGACATTGTCTTTGTGCTTACCTCTATTGTGATAATTCAATGCTTCCATTAGATGGCGACAGCTTAGCAGCAGCTTCCCGTTACCCTCATCCACCTCTTGCCGTGTATTTGGGATAACAGAGATGGTGAGTGGGACTGGTATATCTTCAGGGGCTTGGTCTGGAACCACTGTATCGATCTGTACGTCTTCGAGCTGTCTGTCGTCGCTGGGCTGGGATGGGAGGATGTTGTCGGCGGGGCGGGGACTGGAGCCCTCTGTGACTGGCCTCGCCTCGCTGATGAAGCTAAGACCCCACTGGTTCTGTAGCAGCACACCGATGAGGGGGCGATCCTCCTCCAGCGCCCCGCCTGCTGCTCCCGCTTTCACCTTGGATGCGTAGCTGACGGCAGGCTGCAGCTTTGCAGGGCTGTCCTGCACTGGGAAGGCAGGCGGTGGTTTGAGCAGTGAGAGACTGTCCTCCACCCACCTCTCTTTTTGGTTACCCTTTTGTGGTCTGTCACTTACTCGGCTGACTCCCTTCTGGCTTTCCCGGCGGAGGGTGCGCCCTTTGTGCTGCTGACCCTTTCGGTCCTTTTCCCGACGGAAGCTGAAGGTGTGTGTGTGACCGGGTCCAATCAGGTCACTCTCAGGTGAGAGCTGTCGGGGCTGCTGGTCACCACCAGAGATGCAACCACCCCCACCACCTCCACAGTTTCCTGACCCCGGGGAAAGGCGGCGGTTACGAATGTGAGGCTCGGTGTTGGTGGCTGAAACGAGGACGGCTGGGTCACACAGGGTATCGGACTCACACACAGTGTTGCTGGCTTCCCATGTACCTGAAAGAGAAGGGTTCACATGTCAGTTAAAAATGGGCTTTTGCCACATAAGGAATATGCATCACACCAACATGCGCAAGATATCTGAGAGTATTCAAACGTTATACATACGACAGATCGAGAATTGTGATTTAGAATCCCAAGCTAGAAGTCAAGTAACCCCGCATTCAAAGCGTTTAACGCCGTAACAAAATGGCACAAGAACGACAAAAACTGCAGCACGTGTAATCGCTTTGAATGCTCGTAATATCCAATCAAATGCTAGCTGGCACCTCAGCGTAAGTCAATGTTAAGTAACCCCACATTCAAAGCGGCTAGTGGCCTGCTGTCGACACTGCTAGCTACGGTGCTAACGCCGTAGCAAAACGGCAACATCACATATTGGCTTCGGGTGTCTCGTATTAAGATATCCAATGGCAACTAACCCGCTAAACAAAGTCTTAATATATATACCACGCATTTAAAGTGACTCGTAGCCCGTTATTGATAACACAAGCAAAACGGTGCAACAACAGCTGCATCACACATATTGGCACCAGCTTCTTCGATTTTAGAAATCAAACGTTAGCTAGCATGTTAGCCGAAGTTTCGTAACTTCCCATTCAAAGCGGCTAACAGGCTGCTATCGACACCACTTGCTACACTTCTAACGCCTTAACAAGACGGAGCAACAGCACCACAACACAACTGTAGCACACATACTTGCGTCGATGTTCGTCGTATTTAGACACCCGATTCCAGCTAGCACGTTAGCCGAAGTCAAAGTTTCATAACCCTCCATTCAAATCGGCTAGCAGCCTGCTCTAGATAACGCTAGCAAAGCTGCTAACGCCGTAGCAAGGCAACTACATATATCAAAGTGGTAATTGGTTTACTCCGTGTGGTACAAATTGAACAAACTTACCTGTTTTGATATGCATGTCTTTTCGACTGATGTTTCGGGGAAGCTGAACCGTTCAGTAACTTTTGTTCACAGCGAAAGAAGAGCGACTACTCGCCGCGCTGGTGTGTCTAGTGTGCTCACCCGGAAGCGACACGAGAATGTGGGTCGGACCGGAAGTTCCTGCACATAGGGGTCCGGCGCGAAACGGCGATGCTTAATATAAACTCGTGAAAAAAACAACCCATGCTATTCATCTTGGAATTACTTGTATCTGAAAGTAAACTAAATTCTCAAGGACTGGTGGCAATTAAAAATGACCAGCAATTATCCCAATATATACATTTAATCGAAACACATATATATAGTTATGTTTATGCAGTGCAACAATACCCAAAATATATACATGTATTTGCTTTTCAATGTTTTATCATTACCATAAAAAAATAAGTTTTTTGCTTGGAAAAAAATAATAAAAGTAACCGATTATTTAAAAACACTCTGTATTAAATAAACTGCAGATTTTCAATGTTTGCATTTTTCAATTGACTTGCTTTTATAATTCACACATAAATTATGCAGACTGTCAACATTTTCATCTTAAAGGGTCAGAAGCAGAAAAAAAACAGGTAATGAATCATATGAGTGGCTGCTAAATGGGTGGACCATTCTATTTCGTCATATTCAACCGTTCATTATTGCACCAAGATAATAATTTTACCTGTGATGAAAACAGAAAAAATGACACTTTTCCCAAGAAAGGAATACAAATCAAAAACAGGTTTTCCTTTAAATTCTAACAATCATCATTTAAAGATAAATACATGATGAGCGCCGAGCAGGTCAACAATTAAATGATTCCAAAACAATGCCTTTCTCCGTGTGTGCGCGCATGTGTCTCTTCATCCTCGTAGATGTGGAGAAGGCCTTCTTACAGAAGACGCAGCTGTGCGGCTTCTCTCCCGTGTGTGTGCGGATGTGCATGCTGAGGTCGGAGGAGCACCTGAACCTCCTCTCACAGTACGAGCAGGGATAAGGCTTTTCTCCTGTGTGGATTCGCCTGTGCAGGAGCAGCTCACCAGAGGTGAGGAAGGTCTTTGCACATTGAGTGCACGGGTGGGGTCTTTCTCCTGTGTGGGTCAGGTTATGCCGGACGAGCGAGGCCGACTTGGCGAACCTCTTTCCACAGTGTGCGCATGCAAATGGCCGCTCGCCTGTGTGTGTGTTGAGGTGTTCGCTCTGGGCCCGCTTGGTTTTGAAGCTCTTTGGACACTGGGAGCAACTGAACGGCCTGCGGTTAGTGTGGCTGCGCTGGTGTCTGCCCAGCTCCCCGTTGGTGAGGAACGTCTTCTCACAGGTGGCGCACAGGTACGGCCTCTCGCCTGTGTGAATTCTCTTGTGGCGTGTGAGGCTGGCCATCTGGGTGAAGCTCTTCTTACAGCAGGAGCACTGGAAAGGCCGCTGGCCAGTGTGGGTCAGCAGGTGCCTGTGAAGTGTCTGTAGATGTGTGAAGCCCTTCCCACACTTTGTGCACCGGTGGGCACGCTCCCCGGTGTGGATCTGCTTGTGCTTATTCAGAAGCCACACATGGGTGAAGCTCTTGCCACACTCACAGGCAAATGGCCGCTCACCCGTGTGCTTCATCTGGTGCCTCTTTAAATCCGACGCTCGGCTGTAGACCTTCACACACATGCAGCACTTGTACTGACGCCGTACCACGTGCCCCTGCCTGTGCTTCAGCCGCGCCAGGATGCTGCCAAAGCTCTCGCCACACTTCTGGCATTTGTACTGACTGCCCTCTTTCGCCGAAATCTCCTCAGCGACCACGACTTCAGTTGTGAAGTCCAGGGGAGGCCCGCACGTCTGTCCACAGGCGGTCCGTTCAAAGTGCAGTTTGAGCAGACCCATCTGCGTGAACCGTCTGCCACACTGCGAGCAGAGAAAGGGTCGTTCTCCGGTGTGAATGCGCCGATGTCGGGTCAGATCCCAAGAGTTCTTGAAGCTCTTCTTACATTCCTCGCAGTTGTACGGGCGCTCGCCCGTGTGCGTCCGCTGGTGGCGAGTAACATCTGAGGCGCGCGTGAAACTTTTGCCACATTCCTTGCACACGTGAGGGTCAGGCCTGTCGTGGATGGGGAAAGGTTTTGGGAACTTGGGGCACTGGACCTTCTTCTTGTTGGGAGTCTCAGCTGTCTCTGACGCCTTTTGGAATCGGCCGTAGTGCTCTGGGTGACTGTGCTCGATGTGCTGAAGCAGGTAGGATTCTTGTATGTGGAAAAATGGACATTCTGAGCAGGCAAAGACCTGGGTGGACATCTCCACAGTGGTACCTGCACAAAAACAGAGAATGTACAGTAAGAAGCTGTTTTATGTTTGCTTAAAGTATAGGCATTTTCTGTGTTGTCGTACAAATATGGCCCAATTTAAAAGAAAATGTCCACACTCGCCATATCCATCCACACATAAATACCTGAGCAGGAGGAAAACAACTAAATGTTTTCAATCACGATTTGGTCAACAACAATTTGCAGCTCCGTCCACATGTGGCCAACAGTGGCACGAGTGCAATCTTATTATTAATAATACTACTACTACTACTACTACTACTACTACTACTACTACTACTACTACTACTACTACTACTAATAATAATAATAATAATAATAATAATAGTTATGTACCCTGCGCCCCAAGATGTTCAAGGCACTTATGGTGTTGCAGGAGGGACCTGAGGTCGTCAGGACACGAGAGCGCCTGTAGACAGTCTGTCAGTACTGAGGGGGCCGAGGTCAGCCATGACACTGTCTGTTTATTAACAAAAGCTAGAATGACAATGTGTGACTTTACAATGAAATGTAAATCACTCATGCTTATTTCACACAAGTGAACAATCAGAATCAATTTAAAAAAAATAAGATTTCCAATTAAACACAGCATTTTACAGTAACTCGGAGGATGTGTCCAGCAGCTGCTGCACTGTCTCGGCTGTCATTACATTTCCTACCTGACCGAGGTCTGGTACTGGCAGAAGTTTCTCCATTTTGGAGAGAAACTCCCAAACAAGCAGCTGCATGTCTGAGTCGTAGCTGAGACCATATTCTGCGGGAAAAACCTCCTGGGGAGGACAAAAGAAAGAGTTAGTCAGGAACCCAAGTCTGGGATGTGAGCAAGGTGGAATTAAATGGGACAATTATGTGCACAACATACCACAATTTATTTAGAATAAATACCTGGTAAAAGTGCTGCCTCTCTGCAGGGTCTTTGAGGAGTGTTTGGATCAGCTCCACGAAAATGGCCTCCTCTGCATCCACCTCAGCATCTCCACTCTGGAACACACCGTTGGTTTCATTAGAACTCTCTCCACACAACGAAAGTGTATCAGCGCTACATATGTGACATATGGAACATAAAGATGGGGACATGTTTTTTTGTCCTTGATTGCGATGAGGCCACTGTGACAACGCTGCCCTGACTTACCCCTGTGTATCCTGTTGGGCGGATTCGTTCTAGGTGGGGCTGTATAAACAGTATGTTGGCCGTCTCGTCATTTCGGCACAGCTCTAGAATTATCTGAGGAGAAAAATCCACGTTGTCCATGAGATTAATGTCGGATTACCAGCACGCCTGTCGCTTGACCACACCCGACTCACTTTGGAGCGCAGCCCGAGCCGCAGTCTGCCCCGTTGCTTTGGACTGAGCAGGTGAGGAACCGTGGCCGTTACCAGCGACACAAACTCATCCAGCCTGTCGTAATGGAGGACGTCTCTGCGCTGAGCCACCTGCCACATGGCTGCGGAGAGCAGCCGCACGGGAGGGATCAGCAGCCTCAGGGAGGACAGTGGCAGGAACACATCTGCATAAACACGGGGATGTTTTTTTTTTTTTTTACTCAAATGAAGGTAAACATATTTTACGGAAGAGTGAGTGTTTTGGGGCGAAGTGTAAACACTGTTTGACAGGGGTCTGGGCTCAGAGCAGATAGTTCATTAGTCATCAGAATCAGGCTCAGAATAGACTTTAATGCCGAGTAATAATAACATTACATGACTTTTTTTTTGGTGCAGTAAACATAAAATAAAAAGTAAACATTAAACATTAAATATGGTATATTGAGTTAAGCCTTCACACGTGTTATAGATTATTAAGGAAACTGTACTTTAACACAGCAGACACGAGAGGGAATATTATGCAAGCGGTTGTTGAAAATGGAAACTGCTGTGCAGACTTGACACATACTTGTGTATTTGGTACACTGAAAACTGTAGTTGCTTCATACAACTGCACTGTTCTCTCCTTGAAAGCCAGTCGCTGTTTTTCATGCTGCATATATATACTGCATGTAGTATGACACCCGAGAGTTGCATTAACAGACTGCTCCGACACATCAGCTAACAACAGAGCTAACAAGCAATCGACACAACTCATGGTCGTGGTTGGCTATTTTAGCTTGGTAAGCATATTAGCCACAGTGGAGGCAGTAACTTCCAACAGTCTGGTTTACAACTCACAAGAAATGACATCAAATATCGAATTGATCCTAGTATGTGCTGTATCGAATCCACCCCACGATGCGTTTATTTTGGGGGAGTTACACTCGCTGCTGTCAGCTCAGGCGAAGTGCTAACGCCACTGTGTGCGACAGCTAGCCGACTGTGAGCGGGGATGATGCATCTTGAACGGACCTGTGTTCTCCAGCGGCTTGGAAGTGACGCCCGTTTCCATCATGCACACAACACACGGTCACGTTGCGGTCTCCGGCGAGTCGACCACCAGTAGCACATCAGCTGCGTGCGGCTCCTGCGGAGCGGAAACACGTGACCCGTTATCGACATAAACGAGCCATTTGGGTTCATGTTCTTTTTGGGGTTTATTTTTGGAACCACCACTGGGTGAATGTGTATTGTCGCCCTCTACTGGACTGGAGTGTGAAGTGGTACATTGGAAGACAACGGCTTATAGGTGCTGTAACATGAAACGAAGTTAGTGCAGCAGTGTTTCTTAATTTAGAATGAGGTCGACCCCCTCTACATCAATTAAACTTAATATGTTACACAACTATCACTTTTCAGGACAACAACAACCCCTGTGCAATATAGATATACTGAGTACTTCAGAAACATCATTTTTATTATCACTTATAATATCAATCTATTGTATCTATCTATTTCTCACTCAGGCCCTACACAATGGTATGCATGAAACATGACAATAGATAACTATTTACTTGATAGCTAAAAGATTAACTGTACAGCACGGGTTCTTCTTTTTTTTTGTAATTGAATATTTGTACAATAGGTTGTTGATAACAAAATGGAACAGCGTGTATGCGGTGAGAGGGGAGGGGGTGGACCCGTGGACTTTGTATAAAGGTGGAGCTCCTGTTCACGCTCACATACGTGGAAAATACCTGGACTGAGAGATGTCTCGGACTACGGAAAGGCTCAAACTGCTGATCAATCACCTCGATCGATCAGCTGTGGCGATCGTATCCTTTTTATGGCGGCGGTTTGATTGGAGCCTCGTCGAGCGGACCTTCGTGCCGCGCGCGGGCCACCGAGCGCCGGACAACACTGGTGGGCCAGACCGGGGTCTCCCGTCTGTCAGCAGGCCGCCGCGAACTCCGGATCACCGTCTCTCCTCTTGAACGGAAGCAATGTTTTTATGTCAGGCGGGATCCGAAAGGTTTAAAGTTTAAAGTGTCATTATAAAAAACATTTAAGGGTGGGTTTTTAACCTGCTGGATGAGCTAATCGAGACACTGGGATGTGTTCTGTTCCTCCTGCAACGTTACACACAATATGCAACAACAGAGAAAAACACAAATCCGCTATTTCTGCACCGCACGCCAGGGTAAAGAGAGCAGCGCTCGGTTTCACTGATCTGGAGCACAGAAAACGATCTCGCCTTTTCACTGTTGTTTGTGTGTGTGTGTGGCATCATCTCGCTTCCACCTTGACCGTTTCCCAGAAAGCTGCCCACGCCTCCGCCCAGACCTCCACCCACAGCCGCCCCTCGCAGAGACTGAGGTGAGGACGACCCACCGTCACACCGCGCAGGGCGAGTTCGCTCTTCACCTTTGCCACAGTTTCGTATTGAACAGGCAGTGGGGCCCGTTAGATTAGGAAAGAATATGAGCTGCCTCGAGCCATTTGAAGGCGGATTATGATCGTAGACGGTACGATAGGTCGTTGTGACGAGAGAAAGTGTCAGGAGGACTTTCTAGCAAGCTGCGATTGCCTCTTTGGAGTCAAAAGCTGGTATTTACTGTAAATAAAATGTCTTTCAATGCAATATCAGCCGCCGTCCATCAAAACATCTCACTGAGCGTACGCAGAAGCTCATCATCGCAACTGGACCAATGCACATGTAACTACAGTGTCTCGTCCCTTACTTTTTCCCCTACGGCAGATACACTTTAGAGACCGACCTGCTGACCCCGGAGCAGCGTCACTTTTACGAGGAGAATGGCTTCCTTCTCATCAGGAATCTGGTGTCTGAGGAGGACATCGACAAGTTCAGGTGACCATCATCAACTCTGGCGTCTGAGGAAAAAAAACTAAAAATAACACCCCGTCTATAATAAGGAGAAGCACAGATTTCACATAGCAATGTGCGAGTCTGATGAGATGAGAGAAAGGACAATGAGTAAATCATTAGTACATAAACCGCGCGTAATATGCAAGTCTGTAACTCTAGTCTTAAATATGATCCGTTGGTGATCACCAGGAAGGAGTTTGAACGCATCTGTATTAAGGAAGTGAGAATTCCCGGCATGGTGGTCATGAGGGACGTGGCCATCGCCAAGTCCGAGTTCGTCCCAGGTCAGAAATCCATCTCCAAAGTCCAGGACTTCCAGGAAGACCCTGATCTGTTCCGGTACTGCACTTTACCGCAGGTACGACAACCTGGACGTACAGTTAATTACAGCTGACCCGTGTTCTACTCTGATGACCTCATTTTTTCCCCCACATGTCCATCAAATATACTGAAACAATGACGCTGACTGCATACAGCCAGCCACGGAAAGAAACGCACATCAACCATAACTTTTGCCTGTTCATGTCAGATCCTGAGGTATGTGGAGTGTTTCACTGGACCAAACATCATGGCCATGCACACCATGCTGATCAACAAACCCCCTGATGCAGGTAGGTTATTGTTTTCATTTCATAATCAAATCATTTGCCGTCTATTTTTATAACAGGTTTTTATATGTAATGTCTGTCACAATCGCAATTTCCCAAAACATGGGGGGTGCTCTTGGGGCATTTTCTAGTTTCTAACTGGGAAGTTGGGGAGGATCCATTTATCAATATAAATCATGGATTATTTCATATTTATTATTTAATTGTGAAAAAATGTTTGATATTCATAACTATGATAACTAGGCTCTCTGTTTCAGGCAAGAAGACGTCTCGTCACCCGATGCATCAGGACCTGCACTACTTCCCGTTCCGACCGGCTGATCAGATTGTGTGCGCCTGGACGGCGATGGAGAGAGTGAACAGGCAGAACGGCTGCCTGGTCGTCCTGCCGGGATCTCACACCGGCACGCTGAAGGAGCACGACTACCCGGAGTGGGAGGTACACAAACATGCGTGCACACAAACAAGCAGCCAGAGACAGTACCTCAGCACTGTGTTTGTCCTCAGGGTGGGGTGAACATGGTGTACCACGGAGTGCGAGACTACGACCCACGGCAGCCAAGGTTGCACCTTGAGATGGAGAAGGGGGACACCGTCTTCTTCCACCCGCTGCTCATCCATGGCTCTGGCATGAATAAGACACAAGGCTTCCGCAAGGTAATACACTAACCATAATGCACCTGGTGGTCCAACATAAAACATCCAGCAAAATGTTTCAAGTCAATGGCTTTTAAGGCTGTTATGTATGTGATGCACAAACCGCAAATCATATTAATAGATTTGATTGCACTTTTGATAGAATGAATTCACTTCATGTATAAATACATTTAAGTGTGTGCGCGCGCGCGTGTGTGGGATTCCAGGCCATCTCCTGCCACTACGCCAGTGCCGACTGTTATTACATCGACGTGAAAGGAACCACGCAGGAAAACATAGAGGAAGAGGTGAAGGGAATCGCAGTCAAGAAGTATAATTTGGACGAAATAACATTCAAGGTCAGCCATTCATTCCCCCAACCCACTGATATTCCTGATTTGCAGCAGCAGCAGCAGAGCAAATTTGAAAATGAACTGACGTTACCTTTCCTCGACAGGATGTATGGTATATCCGAGGCCGTCTGGTGCAAGGAGAGAGGGTTTCACTGTGAGAACACCGTGCTCCGGAAGGTTGCTACTGAGCCTGCAGAACTGAAATGAAAGCAGATTATTATAGTGGTTATCTTAAGATTTTTTAGAGGCTATCCATACATGCCATAGTTTGGATATATGTTCTGGTAGTGTTTTGGAGCACTCTGTCCGAACAGAAAACATCAAGACAGGGAATGGTATATAACATAGTTATATATATATATATATATAGTATGCACTTACAAATGTAAGTGTGAATGGCTCATGAAATTTCAATCAAGCTGTTTAAATCACCGAGACCTTAATGCAAAGGGATTTTAACAGCACAGATACACGAGTGAAAAACAACTGTGACATGTTGATAAAAAAAAAATAATAATGACTTATAGTGTCTCTCTGGGTACGTTTTCTTATTTTTGTTGATTAATGGCAGAAATGCTTTTGCACAAAGAGTGAAGATATTTTCTCGGGCCAGGATCTTTTGATAATTTTAATGTTTTAATAACATTAACAAATAAAAGTCGCTGCGATCATAATTGAGCCTTTGCTTTGTTTCTTCTTAAGCTTCAGACACACCTGCCCCTTGGAGCCGTATCATTTAAATATTAAGTTCATTTTATTTTATTTTTTTTAATTATAAGTTCCATCATCAAGTCCAAAAAAGCTAACCAGTGTACAGTAACATTTCTTGTTTTCATGTGTTCTTTGTTTAAACCAACAACAGAGTGAGGCTGCATCCACCAGGTTAGGATTTACATCTAATTATGATTAATGAACGATATTGGATCTATTATTTACACTGTCATTAGGCCGAAAATATGACGTCACAGAAGAGACGGGTCACATCTGGTCAAGAAGCTACCCGAGGGTCATGTGCCATCAATCTGAAAACATTGAAACACATCAAATCATGGCTCCTTCATTAGTTTGCCAGAAGATATGATTTGTTTAATATCACACATGGTTCTACACTACTGCTGTGCTGCATCAGAGAAAGCTGCGCAACCCTGACTTGCATATGAAACGAAAACAGTCTCAGACGCGTAAACACACAATAATGACTTTCTCTCTCACACGCCAAAAAACTCAGGCTCATTTGCCGCTAAATGTTTCCCAGGCTGCAGGTCTGGTGTCGTTCCCCTGAACAGATAGGCCAGTCGTCGTTGCCCGTTTTCCTTGGCAGGAAACTGAAAGACTTTTTCCAGATTAACTTCATCCCACACAGTCAAAGAAAAAAACTCCCTGGCAGCCCACTGTATCTACATTGCATCTCGCTATTTAAGAATATCTATTACAATTCATTGTGAGACAGGACAACGCACACAAGTATATTCAGAGTTTGAACCAGGACGACACATTAACACACAATATATTTACATTTCTCTATTTGAATTATTTTTTTTAAATTGCTCATGTTGACAACCCCCCCCCCCCCACACACACACACACACACACACAAAAGGAGATATTTAGGCCTCTCGATGTCCAGTGTCCTTGATTTTTGTCTTTCATCAACTCCCAAACCCGTTTATATTCTACTGCCCTCTTCTAAAAATGAAATACATTCAACCCTTAACTTTTTCTGTCTTTTCCTTTCTTTGGCCAATTGAAATTCCAGCAGATTCCCCTCCCCTCTCTTGACCGTACCCCTTTGCTTCCTCCTCCCACTCCCTTCCCTCCCTCCCTCATCTTCCTCCCCTCTCTTATTGAAGTGAGGTGCACCGTTAGGTCCCGGACAGTTCTCGCCTCCCGTCTTTCAACATGTCCTGGACTCGAGTCTTTGTCCTCCCTCTGCTCATCACCCTCCTCGTCCTCACCTGTGAGTATTTAGTGCAGCTCATTTTGTGGCAATGACATTGACAGGTGTAACTTTGCCAAATTAAGAGTATTTCATGATCTAAGATCATTTTATGTATTTTTTATTTATTTTTTGGCAGGGGGGGGGGGTTGTTTACTCTACTTCTATCAGTAGGATATAAAGTCAACTTTGTAAAACCACTCAATAACGTTTGTCTGCTTTTGCCATTAGTTTCCAATGTGGTGGAAAATGCAGCAGTGCGGGACGACTCGAAACCAGCGGACCCTAAAGGTGGCACCTGTTCAACACTTGGCTCACGGAGCCGTTTCACGTAACCTTTACCTTGTCCTCCATCATGTAACCTTGGGATGTCTGACCTCTGACCCTCAGGCGCGGCAGGTCGGGTCTTCGTGCCCGAGTCGGACGCTTCGAACTTCTTCAAACGCCGTGGTCGCCGCTCAACCCGATACTACGAGATCCAAGGTAAATAGATTGAACTTTTCCACTCAAAAGGCCGAGCCTGCTGCCGCCTGCAAGGGGAAATGTAGATTTGAGTTGTCTGCCGTTACACTTTCGTCAAGTTGGCCTGGGAAAATTGGATTCATGCACACATTGTCATATTTTCATGCCACCCATCAACACGTAGAGCGGATGCAACTGGTGAAAATAGTTTGGGTTAGCTTCTTTTTCTCTTTAAGTGACTTTGCACCTGAACATCAATATTAACACAAGCAGACTTTCTTCTTACCTTTCTCCTCACTTTCAATTGTGAGGATAATATTGTGAGAAGTGTTCACTGCACACTGTGAAAGTTCAAGAGAGAAACAGAGGCAGAGTACTGGGGGTTCAGGCAGGTGTTTTGTCTATACAGTAGCAGCTGTAAAGTCTGAGAACACACACACGCACACGCACGCACACACACACACAGAGATACACACACACACACAAGCTGGAGGCTGCAGAAGGAGGCACAGGGTAGTATGGAGCAAGCTCTCCCTATTGTCTCTGGACAATAAGCTCGTTCTTCCACTGCCAGCATCAGTATGAGACACTTTTGCCAACAAAACAAAGATCGGGCCACCACAACCTATCTCGAGTCAGATTTTGAGATACTACAAAAAGAAAAACAGATTCATGTGCTCTAATAGATGAGAGGAAAGCATGGAAATTGTCGAACGTTGCCAACATTCAGCAGACATCGATTTCTCCTTTTTTTTTCCACTTTTCTACTGGGAAATACATTAGAGTTTCCCCTCCAGCGGGCCTCTGTAGACGGCGACAGTTCACCTTGCCTGCACGTCAGAGAATGAAAAAAAAAAAAAAAATAAACGGTTCCACATTCGTTTCCAAAAAAACAAAATATTATGTCCTGGGCCCGGCGCAATCCATGAAAACTGTGTGCGTAAAGGAATTTTAAAATGTTTCTCTTGTTTGTTTTTTTCCCCCCCACACAATAGAAGTAAAGTGCAGACATTAAGGCATGGTGCAAGATTACAAATACATTATCGACTAAGAAAAGCTTTTCCCACAGCAACTAAAAGACGACAAATCAGATATAACCAAAATTCCCAATTATTTGAGGTGAAACTGGCAAAAAAAAAAATAAGTTGGCCATGTCCCGCAAAGGCAACCAACCTTTAAATCTTTGAATATCTGTGCGTAACATAAGTGCACAAAATAGATGAAGGTCTGTGTGTGTTTGCAAGAAATACTGTTTTGCAATCCCACGCTCAACTCAGCAATTATAGATCCAAATAAATAAAATAGAAATAAAAACACAGACAGTAATTCTAAGTAATCTCTAATATATACAGTGGCTGCCCTGTACCTGCATAGGTGGGATTTTAGGTATTTTACAGGGACAGAGAAGCAGGGAGGTTTGGGTGTTGACGGAAATATAATCAACCATGGTAAATTACCCATATTCATTTCTTTCACTGGATCTGGTACACACACACACACACACGCGCAAATGTAACAATTGTGTAATCATAAAGGTGCTTTTAATTTATTTTCTTTTGGGGGAGGGGGGGTTCCACGGATCTTCTGTTTAAGAAGCTGAATAACTAAAAGAATCCCGCCCCCCTTCCTCCCTGCAGCCGAGCAGAGGGTAAAGATCGCAGCCAGTGAGCGGTGGAGGGAGCACAACGAGGAGCAGAGCAATGAGTATCACAACTACGTCAAGGAGGAGCGTAAGGGTAAGAACAGGCCGATGGTAAAACCAAAGTAGAGGTTCCTACTTGTGTGAAACATAGCAGGAGCAAACGCTCCGTCGATCCCGTGTTTAGCTTTCCCCAAAGGAATCTCAAAATGAACAGCATTTAACGTTCAGCTTTATCACAAAATCACCCTGCTCCAGGACACCGAATGATGTAGTAAGACGGAGCCCAGAGACGTGGCTCAAAGCACAACTCCTTCAAAAATGTTGGAAGGGCAAGTCCGAGCAGGAAAGAGAAGCTGACTTTTAGTGTGAATCTTGAGCGAACCCTGCAGCACCCACGTGCCTGCAGAAAAGACGGTTGACCCCCACGCGGACAGTCTCGTCCGTGCTTGTCGAGCCACTGTGATATCGTTTCTCAACTAAGAAATGCTCACCATGAGGATGCGACTGGGTTTGATGCGGCAGAGTCTCAGTGTTTGGGGTAATTCATTATTACTAAAATGAATGTGTTACTACAGGAAAACAAGAATGGTCATCAGCAGTTCAAGGAACCCAGGCGATGAAGAAACTGGCCAATTGGTCACATCTCCCACCTTTATATCGCTGCCATGCCGAATTTATACCATTTAAGCATGCGTTTTTGGCCACCGGGTCATTACCTTACTTCACTAGTCATTTCACCAAAAGAGGACAACAGGAAAGTACGGAGCAATATAAGCATTACTCTGACGTTTTTGGTACCTGACGAATGTTGGACATACCATAAATAATGTCTTCAGCGTTTTTTTTTTAAACAATAATGTAACGTCTCAAATCCACAGAGGGATACGAGCGATCGAGGGAGACCAACGAGCAGCTGCGAGAGTTTCACTACGACGGCCTCTATCCTCGCTACTACTGGTTCCACTGAGCACGCCCTGTGGGGCAGAGCAGCTCTCACTGGGGCTGTAGCAGTAACATTTTACCAAAGGTGATTATTGACAGGCGACATGAGAGGAGTTGCTGAAGTAACTGCCATATTTTGCCATCATTATGCCTTCTATTGTAAACTACAAACATTTTCTGTTCGCTTATTGTTATTATTTTTTTTTACAACCATAACTTGGTGTGAACTGTTAAAAATGCAGTTTTTGTTATGCAAGCTTATGACTTCATGATCGACTGTTGTTGCTGCTTTTTACATACAGGAATCTAAAACGTCATTTAATCATTGAACTGGCAATAGTAGATTAACCTCATAAATATTTGACTTTTTCTTTTTTTTGCTAGAGGGGAATTGCCAAACAACCGACCTAATGTCTTCAAGTTAAAATGACGAATAAATGTGTTTGCCCGGTTCCCCAGACCGCTGGTGTGTTTTGATCCAAGCTCGCACTGTCTGGTATTTAGAGTATTCAAAAGGAGGGAGGCGGTCTGGAATAAAAGAGGATGAGGTGAGCTGCAAAAGTCATCTGGCTTCATGTGACTTCCACATTCCAGAGTGGAAATTTTAGACTAGAACTGGGCCACCAAAAGACCGAAGAGTCAGGGAGAGGGGGAGCAAAAACGTAATGGCCCTAAAAGAAACGCTTCTAAATAAGGCGGCACGACACTTTACTTACCAATCACACGGTTGACACCGAGCCTACATTTATCTGCACAGAGTGTTGACGCATCAGGCCTCTGTTGTTTCCGAGGTGCTGCGGATTGGCTCGGAGACTTGAGTGAGCGCCACCTGGCTTCAGTCACGATCGCACCAACACACGGAGTGTGGAGTTGGTGGATGTTTGTGTGCCGACGCAGGAGACTGGTTCAGTCCCCATGAACCAAATGTCTCTCTGTCCATAAACACCTTGGTGCTCTGTTTTTGTACAGGCATAAAAAAGTTTGGGGACATTGGCAAACGGCCTCAACCGTTATACTTTGCTTACTAATAATAATAAGGTAACATTTTATGGCCACTATGTGAAGGCTTTTTAGATTTTCTGTTGATCACATTTGAATTTCAGTATAAGGTTAGGCATAGTTTTAATTTAAAACTAATCGTTTTTTTCCATACAGAAAAAAACAAAAAAATACTCCTTATCAATTTGTGAATGAATATTGGGGTCGGGTCTATGATATGTTCACTAGGAAGGATATATTCTTTTTGACATTATTTACTGCGGTTATAAAAGCAAAGAGTCAGCCACAAAATGTAAAAACAGACCTGGTGTTGCTGTTTAAAATTGTGCAACATATTTACCATACGATCTCATACAGCATCTGTGTGCTTTTCTTCATTTTATCAGCTGCAAATAGAGCGGAAAAAGCGTTTCTCGTAAAATCTTGCAAATTGTCACTTTAATTTCGAGCAGATGCAAAGTAGTCTCCATAATTAACATCTTTAAAAACGTAATTCGTCCACTTGTAAGACACGAGCCAAACAAAAATCTAAATACGCACTGTTCCCTAAAGAGCCAGACGGTGGCTGTGACGAAGATGAAGGTGCAGTCACTTCATGCTGTTGAGGAACTTGCCGTGCTCCTCTCCTCGAGGTTGGAGAAGCTCTCCACCGATCTTTGGACCCATTTTCTCCTGCGAAAAAAATGGAGCAACACCACATCGGTTTTCTTGTGTAACAATGAAAGATTTCTTTTTAATCTGAGCCGGAGAGATTTTTATTATTTTTTTTACCTTCAGCATCCCATCACGCTCCCATTTAAACAGACCACAGTTACTGAAATGGCAAAACAACATGAGTAAGGAGAAAGAGAGACAATCAGCAAAACAATAAAGGAGACAACAAGAGCTCTAGACAGAGCGAGAGTCTCACCTGCAATGTTTGTGCGGCAGTCTGTCCAAAGCGATGGCTCTCTGTCCACAGGGACATTTGAAGAAACGTTTCACAGCGTCGTGCCACCGCAGATCATGATTCTCCCCCACACAGCGATCCGCCGGCTTAAAGTAAGTGTAGCCACACTGGAAGCAATGGAACATGGGGAAAAAAAAATCTTATTTGCCAGATTTTGAAAATCATCAGAGAAAACCAATCATCTCCACCTCCTGTTGCTGATTTCAAGATTAACACACCACGACTCCAAACGGATAAATCAAATACATTTGTTTATCGGTACCTTTTTACAACTGACAGCCCGACACTTCATCTCTTTGGTGCCTCTCATCTTGTCCTCCATTTGCTCTTTCTTCACTAGAGGTTCAAAGTAGCGCTCTTGCAGCTGGTACTCGGCCTGAGACACAGAAGAATATATTTCGAAACATTTTAATATGAAGAAAAGTATCAAAGTGAAAAAATAAAATAAACACAAGGAAAAGCAGATCTACTCTCATCCAGCATGGCTATGAAAAACTCGTTTGACTCGATGTGCGTTCTTGTCATACCGCCTGCAGTATAACTCCGTGAAGAGATTTGGCGTTGAGGATCTTCTGGAACTCCTCTGACTGAATGTACTTGAGCTGATCTCGCTTCTTCTTCTGGACAGGCTCCTCGTCCTCGTTACTCGATGATCCCTCTGCACAGGAAAGTGGGTGAGTTAATATAAAGAATAGAATAATCCTTAAATCAATCACAAAAATGTATATTTCTTTTAAATCAGTTTACATCAAAGCAGTGTTTTTCAAATAAGAACTGCAACTCAGTGAAATATCAAACGGGGTTAATGTTGCTCAGAGTTAATTGAGGAGGAAAATAAAAGAGAGAAAAAACAGTAAGATATAATTCAAGCATCTGATGTAGCTGCTACAAACATTCTTAATTAATTTCAACATAATGGCTAGCTGCAGTATAATACTGCTGAAAGAGAGCAATGCATAGAAATACAGATTTTTGTATACTGTATATTATTCATTGTTTTATAGCAAACAAAATATGTTGAGGATGAGATGGAGATGGATAGGATGAGAATCATGCAATAAATATGCAAAAAAATTTTAGAAAAAAATAAAAATGAACATTTTGTGTGTCTGCATACCAGTGGGTGAGGTCAGACTCTTCTCCACTCGGGCATTGATTTCGTCGTCGTTACTCCTCTTCCTTTTCACAGAGTTGGGGTCTTCTTTTTGGAGTGTTGACCCTTTACCTCTCAGCTTCTTCATAGCAGCCAGCTTGGCAGACGATAGGCTGAGAGCCCTGGGTGCCTGCGGGGGGCTGTTGTCAAAAAACAGAATGTCGTCACCTTCGGAGAAACCTCGGGCCAGAGTGGGCTGATGGGGCTCTGCGGGGCTTCGGGTGGATTTCGGGACCTCAGAAGCAGCTTTCGGCGACATCAGACCCCCTCCCCCTTGTGATGATGAGGAAGGCCCGGGTCTGGCACCTCCCCCCGGGCTCTGCAGCCCCCTTTTCTGGATCTCATTTGCTCTTTGTCGCCGGTTCACCAGAAGCTCCCGCTGCTTTTGTTTCTGCTGCTTCAGGAGGTCTGAGGCAGAGATGGACTGTACTGGAGCCCCAGTCGCATCTTTGGCAACTGAGGATGAACAACAGGTTGATAAAAATCTCTTTTCTTTTGTAGCCGACACAGACAAAGGCCACCAACCCGCTGTCATACTGAACACTTCTGAGCGTAATATTTTAAGCCAGGGATGGCCGGGTGGGCCATATAAAATGTGTCCTCAGTACCAGAGGGCCACTTTGGGACCATGCACTTCCACCAGTTTGATACTATAACCCTATCATTTAATTAGTCAACTATAGCAACGGATTTAATGAAAATAACTTAATATATACAGGTAATGAATGTGTATTATAAGAATGTTTTGCTTCTTAACAACTGTGATACCATTAATTAGTTGATTTTTGTAAACAAAGCAGTAAAGCGCAAGGAGATATTGCATGATGGTGTACCCGATTTGCTGCCTTGTACCAAGTGCTTCTTCAGCTGCAGAGCTCCAGGCGTTGGCACCGACAGCAGGCTCTTGAATTCAGTTGTACATCCTGAGACCTCACCGGACTGCATAGCTAAACAAAAACAATGTCAAAGCACAGAAGAACGTATTGTCGTTAGACATTTGCAGCAATGACATCCAATAATATTCATTCAACATTTATTTTCAGCTGAAAACATCAGGATTACTGAAGAAGATGCGATGATTCGCAAGCGTTTTTACCGAGCCTCTTGGCCTGATCGACGTGCTGAGCTGAGCCTTTCACAAACAGCTTGTCCAGAGTTTTCTGGGTGGTTTTGTTTGGCCTGGATGCTGTTCTGTAACACAAAGACCCATTACTGAAAATGTCTGGTGGCTCACTGCCCAGTGCCCAGTGCCACGCTGTGTTTCTGGCTTTGTAAGCAGCACTTAGCCTGCACAAATTAACAATCAACACACACGTCGTACAAGTAGAAATAGAATTTCAGCCCGAAACCAATTTGGACAGGGCTTACAGTTGGTAATTACAGTTTGCACACTATTTGTGTCTTCATAGGGGTATTGAAAAAAGCCAAATGAATGCTGACTAACTGAATTACCACGATATTTACTTTTACTTTAAAAAAGGCTACTTCTAACATCACTCACAGGGATGCCGCGCAGGCAGCTGAGGAGACGCCGCCGTAGTAGAAGCCATCCTGGCACAGCCGCTCTTTCAGGCTGCCGGCCTTCCCTTTCACCTTGTTGGGAGCTTTTCCAGAGAACGCCGACTGCAGCTCAGCCCTCTTGGAGCTCATCTTCTTATACTGGGCCTTGACATGATACTGGCAGTACTGGCACTCAAACTGTAAACAACAACCACAGAGAGACAATGATATACGAATAAAATGAAGGATACAATAGACATGTTAGTTTAACCAAACAAAGTTTGGACATCAATGATAACACGGAGCGTATGAGGCAAACCCACCATGTTCACAATCTGAGAGCAGGGGTCTCCGTTCTTCTTCATGGCCTTGCAGTTGCCAAAGTCCTGAGCTTCACCCATCAGCAGCACCTTCTGCTGGTGATCCACCGTCAGGCTGACCTGTACGAAAGCAAACTCTTATTTTTTTGCACAGCTCATTGTGATTAATCTTAATCAACGGAATCTTGTTGTCTCATATGTGAAGGTAAATACAGAAACATCAAGGTAATGAAAGAAAACGGAATTCAAACTGTGCTGCAAGGCCAAGGAAAATGTTCACTGGCTCCAGACTGTCCACTCACCCCGTCATATCCGTCCTTCTGCTTCATGACGTTTGGGTTGAGGAGTCCGATGACAGTGCCCGGGTCTGTCTTCCAGTGTTCTTTGTGGACATCGCCAAACAGCAACAGGGATACGCACACTTCTAGGTTATGGAGGTCGTTCAGCTTCCAGATGCTGAAGGTTTTGCCCTGCAGATGTTAAGAGCGCAAAACAGTTAGGAATGTGACAATACACTGCATCCCCAAAACGATAGAAAGATTTGCCAGGACAATGCAGTTTCACTGTTTTGATTTCTCATTAATCAAGATGATTAGGCTGCTCGTTTGCTATGTGTGTTATGTATCATTCCATCTTCGATATATGCCATTTGCTGTTAGAGAGATGTGTCTGTACTGAATGTTAACAGAAAAAAACATGACAGAAAGAGACTGTGTTTCTCTTTCAATGAATAAATATTATATTATATTAATAGAAATCCATTCATCCATTACAAATACTATGTATGTACAGAGTTGCTGGAAGCTGAATTCTACTTCTACATGGCAAATATGAATTATGCTAATAATTGCTAATTATGCTAATAATTGTGGGGCAGAAATTACAGTATCCTTCTTTCACAAAGTTAGAAAAGTTCAAGCTACAGCGGAAACCCACAAAATCCACTGTTCGATTGAAGATGAGCATAGACCTACACTGCTGCTGCTCTGTGGTGTGGCCTTATTGATCAACACTGCAAACGTCACCCAGTCGCTGTCCTCCAGTTTCTCTCGAGCCAAACGATCCGGCACATCCGAAAGGCGGATCAATCGGCGGTCAGCCATCTTGCGGTCCATCTCTGTGGAGGATACCCGTGGTTTTCTGTGGCAGGGAAAAAAAAGCCAAGATTTGGACCGAAAATACCTGCATTGCCTGGTGGGACACATTTCGATCACACTTCTGTGTCCTGACCTGAGCCGCAGTCCTGAGTATTTCTCAACGGCCACGTCTTTAGGAAGAGCTGGGAGAGAAGAGGGCTGTCCTGCCGATGTAGCAGTTGCAGGTCTGGTGTGCGAGGCTGGAGGTGAACGCTGAGAAGTGGAAACTTTGCTCGTGCTCTCTACTGGCTGGAAGGAGCTGCCAAGCTTTATCTCCACCAGTGGGCCCCTGTCCTCTGAAAACGTACAATGAGACAATACACTCAAATAACTGTACAAGAAGCATGTGAACACATCAGTCTTCAATTTCCAATGACTCATTGAGCAAATTCAAGTTTTGTGAATAGATAGCGAACGTGTGTGTTTGACCTGGGGATGTGCTGGGTTTGACATGGTGAGCTACCCTGGGTTTTCGTTTGAAGGAGTCAACATTATTCAGCTGTTCAGAAAAGTCACAGGACTCCTTGAGCTTCATGTTTCCTCCTCTGGCTGGAGTGGACAAAGATGTCGCTGCTGGAAACAGAATCACAGACAGTTTCTGTGTCAACGTGCTGTTAAAAATGTACTTCATACTTGTGAATGCGAACAGCATTACCTGCTTGTGTCTTCAGTGGGGTAGCCGCTGGTTTAGAGGTCTGCTTTCGGGGTGGTGTTGGTTTGGGGGTCATGTGTCTTGGACCAGCCGAGCTCCGTGCAGGCCTGACTGGAGTGGACGGTGGATTAGAAACCTTCTGACTCGCCTCCAGCTGCTGCTGCAACCTCTGCATCTGCTCCTGCATCAGTCTCAGCTTCTCTGAGGGAGGTAGTCACAATATTCCAGTGATGACAAAAAGACTCAACAAGGAGCACTTTGTGGAACTAAATGACTTTGTATATAAACTAGAAGCAGATGTAAGGAGAGACTGCTGTGGCACAGACCTTGTAAATCCTCTGGGGACCTGGCTTCCGATCCACTTGCTTTCCTTTTGGTGTCCTTCTCTTCTTCTTCAATGTCACCCACATCGCCAAAGAGTTCTGACACTGTCTCTTCCGTCTCCACATCTTGCCCTTCTTCCTGGACACCATCTTTGTACTCTTCCTCGTCATCATTGTCATCATCAAACAGTGCGTCCAAGTCATCTGCCTGCTCCTGACTCTCCCGATCTTCCACGCCAACACCCTCACTCTCCGCCAGCAAAGCAGTCAAAATGTCCAGATGATCCTCACCTGAGCAAATTATAAGTGTGAAGGTGTGTTTACAGAACTATCGATAAAGCATATATATTTTAGATCTTCTGATACCTACTGTCCATTTTAGGGGATTTGAATTATGACCCTGATGTCAGGTGACCTGCTGACCTAAAGACATACAGAATGGCAGTTTTAATTAAGTAAAGACTAACACAGAAGCAAGAAAAAAAACATTTGAAATGAAAGTGAATTATTAGTATGTGTTGAACTGTTTAATTTGAAAGAAACACGTAAAGTTAAAGGTGCATGTAATGACGCATCATGCAAGAGTATATAATAGATTACGTGACGGTGTGAGGTTTTTTGACACAATATGTACAATTTGTCTACAACTTTCTAGGAATTTCAGATAATCTAACTTTATGGATAAAACTGTACATGTCCTGTTATACTCCATTATTTTGTTCTACTGCATGATGTCTTATTACATTACCCAATCATCTTGAAGTGTACTGGTGTTGTGTAATTAATAAAACATACATGCATGTTTTTGAACCTGTACACCTGTATTCCCATATCTACCCTTTTTAGGGTGATATGATTATAGCTCCTCATAGTAGTGACTGCAGAATAATGTCCGTTTCATTCAACAGCTTAGGTTTACATTAAACATTAGAGCTCACAGGTTTACAGTTTCACTATGTAGTTAACAATTACGTCAAACTCACAAGTGACAACAATTATTTCTTATGCTTTAAACATTGGTATTTCATTGAAGCAATACATTGCAGGCAATACAAGCCCTGCCTAGTTTCAATAAGCGTAATAGTTATGGCACATAGTGATTGTCAAGCTTCGCTTGATTGTTATAACTTCTATGAAACAATACCCACTGCTCTGGAACACTGCCTATATGACCAGTGCAGCAAAACGTTGTGTAAATAAAAAAAAAGTGTGCACTATGGAAAAAGAGATTCTATCCCATTGAAAGAGATGCGTAAAGTATTTAGGGTTTCCTCTCTCAGGTCCATTTAAACTGACAGTTAGAAAGGTAGAACAGTTCATACAGGTCATCATTTAAAGGAAACAGCAGTATTGAGCAGTATGAAGTAGTTTTACACATTTGAATGTCCATTTAATTCTTAGAAAGAGATGGCTTACCTCGGGTGCTTCCGCTTTGATTCTTTGCTTGTTGTAATACAACTTTGACAGTTTACCACTACGTCCAACCTGTTAATAAATGTATTATGTTGCCGTAGTTAACATTACAATGGTTCTATACCGTGACTTTTGGTTGTATTTGATAAGAATGTCACATTTAATCCCTATCGTTTCGTACCAGCACTCAGAGCGAGGGAGAAAATCTAATCTGGCGCGAAATGGAGGACCCTTCTGTGTTGTCAAACTTTTCTTAGCTGGCCAAGGATTTGCCTGACTAAAATAAAATATACCTCGGAAATTGGCTTTTCGAACAAAATGCTAAGCATTTCTTGAAAATGATTTCTTGAACATCATGAGGGAGTCAATTATTAACCAACAAAATGAATGTTGATGTTTTTAAATCAATGGATTCATGTGAACAACCATACAAAGAAAATATAGGTATTCCTATTCAACCAAAAAAGAAAAAGTGTAAACAAAGTTATAGATACATGGGCTGCAATGTAACAAGGAGCAACGCTGTAATTGTTTGAATACAATGAATATCAGTTGCAAGGTCAACAAGTGCCCTCTATTGCCCAAACATTTTAAAACATATGTCAAGTTGAAGTAAACCTGATACTATGGTGTTTTAAAGACTGCGGTGATTGGCTGTAGGATGCGTTTGCCCTGAGATTTAGCACCAAGAAAAATCTTACTTACTATGACTGGTTTCATCCAGGTTTATTTTTATTATATAAAACATAATATAGATTAGTTTCAAAATGTTGAAAAAGACACATGTTTTATATGAATAAACAGGTGTTACCTTTATTCATAGAATCAACATGAAAATAACAGGCCTTTGTCATCTACAGAACAAAGTATTAGTATCGAGATGGAGTCCCCTTTACATTTTTATACAATCATACAAAGGCCGCTGCTTGCAGTCTGGGGTCCATGATAAAGTTGAATATAGTGTGTTCTAAATAACAGCTATAATTTGTAGGGTCAAAATAAAAAATATTCCACATCATTATATTCAAATAACTACATGGTGGACGCTCCTTTTTACACCAAAACCCAGTCATAAGCTAAAATGTCATTTTTCAAGCAAAAACAATGTCATCTTAATTTGATTAGGAAAACCTTCATGAAATACAGAAAACACATACTGCTATCAAGTTGGTAAACAAATGCGATCTGTAAAAGCTTAACTTTGGTTAGTTGTTGAGAGCATGAAAGAAATCCTGTCGAGGGCTTTGTGCCGTTTCCGTTCTGATGTTCCAGATTTGCTTCGCCTTATCTTCAGCTTGTTTTCATTCATCACATCAACAAATTATGCCTTACATGGCATAGACCAAAATCCTACAAGAGGGTGTGTCCTATATTATTTCTGCATTATTGCAACATCTCCATGTACATATCCTGAGCATAAATCCTTGAAACAGCTCTAGATTCGGTCTAATTAAATTCTGCAAAGTGCTCCCTTCCTGAATATTACTGAGATTTTAGGGCGTACGCGGAGTGTTGTCACAGGACCAAGGGAGGAGGTACAGGTCAAAGGAGAGGAAGACTCAGATTAAGGTGCTTATGTGGCTGATGTCTCCAGATTTACAATGACGGAGGTCTAGTTGATGCAGTCCATGATGTGGATCTGCAGGGAGTCCAGGTCTGGCATGATCTCGTTGCACTTGGGACATGCGTGTTCAGGAATGTTCCCCTCATGCTGCCAGTCAGTACCTGTGAGTCAGAGACACTGATCAAAACCTGAAGCTGAGGCCCTGTTAGATTTCAATTACACTGAACTACAGATAGGGATTTAGCACACACGAACAGATTCATCGCGCGGAAATATACTAATACAGTACACAGTATTTTGTGCTGTACCCAGGGATCAATATAAGAGCCGCTTGTATGGCTAAACTGTACCTCGTCCAACTAGACTCGGACCAGCTCCACAAGGATTAACTCCCAGCGACACGTGTCTCCTCTGCATCTCGCTCAGGGACTGACTGTAGAAAAAAAAAGACAAGGAGAGCAGGTTTACTCACTGAATTGAATCCACACTGATGAGCGGTCTCAATCATCAGGGCGTTTTCAGTCCTAACTATTCGATTTGATTCCATACCGGCCCAGTGACTCCATGTCGTCCATCAGCTGTGCGTTCTGCTTCTTAACATACTCCAGCTGAGTAGCCAGACGTTCCCTCTCTTCGTGGAGTTTCTCCCTTGCTGCCCGCTCGGCATAGAAGTCGGAGGAGTAGACCTCCGCCTACACACAAATAACACCGTGACACTGAAAGGATGCTCTGGGTCCAATGCTAGTGGCGAGGGTTACACACAACAAAGTGTAGCCCTCAAAATCACATCCAAACATGTATACACCAACTGACCTGAGCCTGGAACACTGATATGGTCTCCATCTCCTTCTCTTTCTGAAAGATCTCCTGCTTCATGCCATCAATCTTGCTCTGTTTTAAAGCCAGGGCTTCTTCGGCAGCAGTCAGCCGGTCCTGCAGCTCGTCCATAACCTCCTTCTTCCCCAGCTGAGGCGGCAGGGCCAGAGGGTAAATGTCAAACACATCCCCCACTGCCCCTGATCCATACACTTATGCAAGTATATGAATTGGGATACCCTTACCGAAATTAGAAAAAAAAGTTCCCAATATACTCGTCAAAAGTACCTCTTTCTTCTTCCTCTCCTCTTTGAGCTCATTGTAGTCTTCAAACAGTTTGGTATAGGCATCTTTGAGCTGGGCTAGGTTGTTCCTGTGAGGGAGGGAGGGAGTTACAGTAAGTTCACGCTTGCTAATAAAAATACTCTCTTGGTAGTTGTCAATGTACATTAAGGCTCATACTGTATACCACACACACCGTGTGCACTACATGTAAACCGGTGCAATGTTTCCAGTGAGTTGAGCTTCATACTAACACACTGCCTGTAAATGTCTGTCTGTACTGTATTTTCGTGTGACCTCTGACCTCTCCTCCCCTGCCTTCTTCTGCTCCATCTGGCTCTGTGCATGCATGCTGTCCAGCTGCAGCTTCAGCCGGTCATTCTCTGACTGAACGGCCTGTTTCTCCACCAGCTGGGCCTTCAGAGTCGCCACGTCCTGCTCCACCTCGCGGTATCTGCGCGGAGCACAAAAGCTTTGAGCGGGTCAAATGGATGAAGACTGCAGAGAACCAGAATTGAAGACCTACATAATTGGCCCATTATTCGTTTCCATAGAGTAGCCTCTAAGAACGTGTTCACGCGGATGTGTGTGTATGTTTGTGTGTGAGTGTGTGGGCCTAACCTGTCCTGCAGGTTCTTTTTCATGCTTTCTGCTTCATCGAGCTTCCTTTGGGCCTGCGTCAGCTCTTTGAACAGTGTCATCATCTGGGACTTGAGATTTTCTACCTCAGATTCTGTCTGAATATTTACACAGAGGCACAAAAACATGAGTTTGTGGGTTGCAAACTAATGCAGTAAAACAGAAATTGTCCAATTTCCTATGAACGTAGTTCCACTTCATTTATTTATGATGTATTCTCTTTAAGGTGAAAAAGGGTTAGGTAAACAAAATAACCTCATCCTCCTTCCCAGAATCCTCCCTGGTTTCTGTATTCTCAGCTTGGGTTGTCTGTGTTGACTGGTCTACAATGCTTTTCCTCCCCTCCAGCTCTCTAATTCTGCCGGATGAAGGGACACATTTCAAGAGGTGAGAATAAATAAAAACAAAATATGTTTCATAATGAACAGTGAGTAACTTCAAATCAGACTCGTAAATAAAAATGTGAACGAAGTTGAGTTGTCCAACCTGCCGGCCGTAACCTGCAGCTCTTCCTGCAGCCGATCGGCACGCTGAGTCTCATTCCTCAGTGACTGCAGCAGCTGACTCACCGCCGCCTCTCTGTTGTCCAGCCGGGACGCCGTCATGCTCAGCTCCTGGCGACTAATGTGCTCTTCACCGCACACTTCGTTCACACCATCGACGCCTCCGTCCTTGAAGTGTAACACCCAGTTAGACGTCAAACAGTGGTTTACATCCATAATCAAAGAAAAAATGTGGATTTCTACTTGAAATCTTATCTGGAGTTCTCTGAGTGGAGACTGTGTGTCTAACAATGTCCTTCGGGATGAATAAAGTACCATCATACCTTGTCTTACAAGTTAATTCCGACTACATACGAGTGTTGTGCCGTTCCCTTTAATAGGTATGTAAGTGACTGATAAGGGTCTCACTGAGACTCTGAAGATCTGGATGAAGGAGTCTTCCTTTGAATCTTCGTCCGCCTTCAGCTGCAGCTCAGAGTTCATGGCCACTAGGTCGTTCTTTTCTGCCTGCAGGCGAACAATCTGGGCACGCAGGGCGTCCACCTCTGCACTCTGACTGGGTGACGTCGGCTGGAGATGACATGTCACACGTCGCCCATTTCACAACATTACATTTTTAAAGTGATGTCATGACATTTCAAAGTAGCTCTCTCTTGAGTGACCTCATGTACGGGGCCTCCCTTGGGGCTCTTACCGGATATCCTCCTGCAGCTCTGCCTGCCTTCCCCGCCTCAAGTCTCTTGCTCAGCTCCTGGTTTTGGAGGGTCAGCTCCGCGATGCGTCCACGAGCCTCCTCCAGCCGGCTCTCCAGGAAGTCCCGCTCCTCGCGTTGCTTCAACCGCCACGCAGACAGATCCTCAAAACGATCCTTCATCGTCAGGTTGGTCTGCTGCAGGGCCTCTGGCAAAGAGATGCACATAGAATTTGAATATATGCACAGTGTTCATACGGTGTGTCCCAAGTTACTGCGTGCTTTGGGCCCTCTGCTTTTCTGTAAAACTAAACAAAACTTCCCCCTGACCTTTGACCTCAGGCGGCAAGACTGACAGCTTGTACGGCTGACCACGGGGCCACGCTCACCTTTCAGGTCACGGTTCTCTTGGATCAGGTTGGTCATCTGCTGCAGGGTTTCCTCCAGCATGCCAGACTGACTGGGAGAGCGAGAGATGTCGCCGTTCATCATTGGGCCTCCGGACGCCATGATGCTAAGAGGGGGAGAGAAACCAAAGAATGTAAATCGTGCAGGAACTGTAAATATTGATATTACAGTGATGACAGTTAATATCAAAGGAAAGAATGCATTGAAAGAAAGCAGAACAGAACAGACATGCTCAATGAAGGTTTCCCATTGAAATGAATGGCAAATATATCAAAGGCAGCACAGCAAGGCAGCTGCTGTAGTAGCATTCACCCAGCATTCTGTTCAGATCACTATGCAAAACTCACAATGTTAACATAACTGCTATTATAATTAAAATAATGTATTCAATGAATCATTATTTATTTTGTGACTTCTGTTATTACCGTTGGCGTTGCTGGAAGTGATATTACTTTGAAAGCTATGTTCAATCAATCATTTATATTTATTTACTTTTTTTTATCTTAGGCACATAAACGTAGATAAAAACACCCATTGCCTATGGTACTCAGACACACACACACACACACACACGTGAACTTTTATCTTACGACATAAGGCATTAGAACTCTTACTCTCATTATGTTATTTCAGTTAGAAACGAAATACACGACTACTGTAAGGAACACATAACTTTCACATGGTAGCCAGTTGGTTAGACAACTACACATCCCATATCTTAATTATTTGCATTTAACACGTATATGTTTCTCTCTGGAATATTGGAGTTGTTATTCATCTGATCCGCGTGTAGACTGGACAATGATTGATGTCTAACACTCGCATAAACACACTGTGTTTGTTTGATTCAGGGAGACTTGTCGTGTGGCCTAGGAATAACGTGGACTCATTCCTAACCTGATTTACTGACAAATACCGAACAGCAGCACAGTGTCGACATCCTGACGTGACTCAGTGAATCGGCACGCAGCCTCATAAAGCTCGAAGATCGAAACAGCAGGTCACATGATAGCTCAGTCTTATTTAATAATACAGAGAAGTATGTTACACTGTTGTCTTCTCCTGCCCTCTCACACAACGACTTGCTGAATAACGACAATTCCTAGAGGAACAACACAGCAGAGGCCACAACTTATTCTCCTCCTTCTAGGCACACACTAATGTAAAAATACATTTCCCAAGGTGTCGTCATACTTTCATTTTCCTTTCGGTAAAAATGTTAAGTTACCTGTAACTTCCACAACACGGCGGCGGGTCACAGAGGGTCCGAGGGTCGCCCACTGTCAGCCACACACTCCACGCAGACGTGAAGACACACGGTCGCAACAACACAAGCGTGTCCAACAACCTTGTGTTGTCGTTTCTGGTCGGTGGCAACGTCTAGCGGGACGCAGGAACGGAGCACTTCCGGTGATGATTCGCGAAAATAAAACGACACTATGGGACGAGACGTGGTTAGATCTGGGAAGGGTGCAAGAGCTGGGAATACGGTACGCCACTGTTTCTGTTAGCTTTAAAAAGGGTACATTCGAGAGAAAGAAATGCATTTTAAAAATGGTGTCATACATACAGCAGCAATTACAGAATAAAACATACGATATGGTAAAATAAAACACTTTAGTCCAAAACGTATCACATATCTATTATCACTAACGAATTAAAGTTGATATATCAACTATCAGGTAAAGACACAATGCGAGGAGGAGTTCACTTAACGTAACATTTTGGAATTACTGGATATTGATGGCTACGGTCTGAACTATGTTTTGTATTATCAGAAGAAAAACAACAAACATGCCATCATTTGTAAGACGTTGACATGGCGTGGATAAAAACGGTTGAAAGCTATAATAAATTATCACAAAGGATTGCCTAATGGCTGTATATGGTGTATACATCAGCTCAAGCCGCTTGAAATTGAAGTTTTTACTTTTAAAGTCTCACTTTCCTCACTTCCTGTCCACACTGGCCTGATTATTTTGGGTCTGATGCAGGGTGCGTGTTTTTTTCCGCATAGGTTTTATTTTCTTGAAGTGACGTCACGAACCAGCCGCAGATCAGCTGCTGTGTGTGAGCGGGGACGCACTTAAACGCGTCGATCCGCATGTTCTACCCGTCGGCTGGCGCCTGGCAGCAGTGGGCGGGGCCAGGCGTCCGCCGTCAACGGGAATTCCCATTAGGAGTCACCTTGCACTTTGACAATGGAAAAGGAAAAACAGGAATTTCCCTGAACCCGCCCATATGGTTATATATATAAAAAATACAAATAAAATTAACCATGCACTATGTGTTATTATTGTATATATCAAAAAACACAGGTCACATGTCAACTGGACTATGGTGGAATGTGCCACTTGTGTCTAAGTCTCTATCAATAATCATAGCAACCTTTCAATAATAGATTGCGATCATTCCTTATCCAATGTGTACACTGCTGTTCGCTTCTTTGTCCGCGAGATGGCAGTGTATTCAAGCAAACAACATTGAATTTCATCATCTCTTGCGTTTTTCTGTAAGCTGCAGTTGTCAGAGAAGATATTGTTATATATATATATACACAATAATCACATGACACATGTGAATATTGGGTCAACCTAAACAACATAAAACCCACTCAGACACCACAGGACGAATAACAAGCCCATCACACGTTGAACCCCTACATTTAACAATATAGGACCAGGAGTACTTAATGCACCCCATGATCAAAATTACCTGACATTTTTCGAAGTCGGATTCTGAGAGCTTGGGACAATGTCTCCGGAAAAACCTGGACCTTCCTTGGAACATCCTTTTCCAAACCACGGGAGTTGCTTTCAAATGTCCTCAGGGAAGACCCATTGTATCTAGCAATATAGCAACAGATATGGAACCACAGAACAACATGTGATGTTATCCATGTATACTCAAATTCTTTAAATACTAAGAAAAACAATAAGTTGTGGTCCGAAAGTTATTAGAAAAAAAAGGCTTATGGTTTCGGGTTATGGTTTGTCAGACGACTTTATACCAGTTATGTCCCTTTTACGTTTGATAATTACTTTTCTTAGACGTATAAACTGAAGAACATACTTTTCCTGAGCAATTTCGAAATGAAGTTCTTCAATCTAAGTTAATCAATCTTATCAAACGAAACAGCATTTGGACGCAACGAAGAGGCCCGCGTGGAAACGTCAAATGTCCGCACGTCACATGAGACCCTGAACGCAGCAGCGGTGCGCTCTGGAGGAGCCCCTTATTACTGCCTCAGACAGATGAGAGGGGAAACACACCAACAGGTTGGAGTCGTGGAGCTTTCTGCACATTCATCTCTTCATTTCCTATTTCTGAAGTCTGAAATATTGATAAGGTCTGAGTCCCTTCAACAACAGTTAATTAAGCTCTCTTTTTCGATTCAAGTAGAGCATCACTGGGCGTCCAGGTAACATTTAAACGAGTGAGAGTCTTTCTGAGGGCAACTTTTGAATATCGATTAAAAGAGATTGGCACCGACTGAGGCATCAAGAAAGATTTTCAGTGTCTTCAAAGAACTTCTTGGGATGTTTTGCACCACTCTCATCCTCTCAGCGCTCTGCGTCTTTGCGCGCTTGGGCACCTTTACGCACGGATGCCAGCTCCCCTCCGAGTGGCGGCCGCTGAGCGAGGGCTGCCGGGCCGAGCTGGCCGAGATCATCGTGTACGCGCGGGTCCTGGCCATCCACAGAGAGCCCCCGGGCGGCGGGGCGTCCAGCCTGTACAACTCCCTGTCCTTCGGGTTCGGGTACGGGTACGACGGCGCCGAGGAAGGGCTGCTGTACTCGGCGGAGGTGGAGATGCTGTGTGACCAGGCGTGGGGCAGCATGCTGGAGGTGCCATCAGGATCCAGACTCAACCTGACCGGGCTCGGGTACCTGTCCTGCCAGTCCCACACCGTGATGGAGAACTACTCCTACTTCTTCTTCCTCAGGTGAGGAAGCCTGGACGCATGTCTCCAAACTGATAATTTAACATTTATTCCAATTGCACTTACAATATTTCAGAAGTAAGTGCAACTGCTGACACACAATGAAACCGCATCATCTAAAAGGCTATGCCAGAAATAAGTGCATTGTGCAGTGTTTAACCTGCAACAACTCTGCAGTCTTATCAGCGTTTAAAGCGATGTCCTCAAGCTGTATGAGTGCCCGTGCTCCCTCTCTCCTCACAATTCTTTCTGTACATGTAACCTGCAGGATGGATGAGAACTATAGCATCCTCCCCCATGGCGTCAACTTCCAGGACGCCATCTTCCCCGACACGGCGGAGAACAGACGCATGTTCTCCAGCCTCTTCCAGTTCTCCAACTGCACCCAAGGGAGCCAGCCGTTCCACACCTTCAGCCCCGAGTGGGACACCCAGGAGGACAACAGGGTAGGGAGGCACACTGTTTTGTTCCCCTGCATCTGCCGTCGTACGGCTTAAATGTGAAATTTCAGTTCCAGTGTGTGTTGAAAAAAAAACTGGAACAGAAGAGTGAGGTCTCAGTGTGTGTGTGGGTGTGTGCGCGTGTGTCCGTTTGTGTGTGTGGACACCTAATCTTTAGTCAGGCTGCTGACAGGAATGTGGTATGCATTGCTGGAATCAAAGTTTAACTACCGTATGTTGCAGCAAAGAGCCCCACAGACACAAAAAGAACACACACACCTATGAGAATAAAAATAAAAATAGTTTGGGCATGAATTCCAGCAGGGAATCAGGGATCACATCCAGCATGTGATCACGCCTCGGCAAGTTGAAGATCGAAACAATTACTGATTTGTCTGTGCGTGCGGCTCCCTTCAGGCGGACAGGATGCAGGCCGTGCAGGGGGTCAGAGGTCAAATAGCAAAGAGCCACACCGTGGACAGGCAGCAGTTGGAAAGTGTGTCGGTCTTCGGCGTCGACCCATATCAGCATTAAACAAACACACAACGCTGACCTGAGACCACAGATAAGCCAAAGCTTGTCAGCAGAAGGGAGGAGGACCTGATGCAGAGAGTCAAGCCTTTATCACCACCTCTGAATTATACGAGCCGGGTGCACCTAAAACAAGACAGAACAGGGCGGCTGGAGAGAGAGTGTTACAAGTACTTGGCTGCATTCTGAAATGACTCAAGAGCAAAACAAATGTGCACACTTGCGAATGACTTGAAACCTGACTTGGTCAAGTCTGTATAGGAATGACTCCTGGTTCGGCTCTTTTACGTTATTCATCTCCAGCGATTGAAAACTTAAATGGCTTTGGACCTAATGACTTAAAATGACATGGACTGGCTCCAAAAGTCTTGGAAATAGCCTAGAGCTCAGACTAGCCATATCACCAAGCGTGGTCATATTAATATATCATTTGAGACACAAAAGTGCTAGATGAACAGTTTCTGTCAGAGTTGCACTAACACAAAAAGATCGACTGATTCAACTTGGCAGGATTTTGCACCTCGTTGCAGACTCTCAACTCTGCCTGCAGCAGACATTGGCTGACGGTTGGCCATAAAGGATTTATGGCATTTTTCATTGGTCGCAGTCCGAACTGCAGAGTCAAGTCAGTAGAGGCTTAGGAGCCGCGGCGCTGTGGTGCGCTCCTCTCCTTTCCCTCTGCAGGTTTGACCTGCAGGGCCCCCCGAGCTATGAGGTCAGAGGTCAGACCGGCAGGGCTTAAATGCACGGCTCACTTTTAGGACGAGCACCCGCATGTTAAAGGCCACAACCTCCGGGAGAACCGGGTGTTCAGCTCTGGGAATTTATGGAGGAGCGATGTCTCTCCTCACTCTTCCACCCCCTGCGTTTTGAAAATCAGATAGGAAAAAAAAAAAAATCCTCTCTTTCTATTTCCCTGTGTTTCGGTTGGGAGGCAAACAAAACAAAATTAAAAAAACACCCAAGCGGAACGAGATCCCATTTCTAATTTCGCCGTCCTGAACTCTGGGTTTTGTCCAAAGGATCTCGAAGGCATTTTCATGGTTTTATCGCTCTCCTAGTGCTCGAAGGACGCAAGGCCTCCTTCAGCCGGAGCGAAAAATTGGAGCCGGGAGGTGGTTTGCTTCTGCTTTCAGCCTCGTGGGAACCAGACGCCCCTCCAGAAGGACAGACAGGGGACTTCCTCCTCTTTTCTGCCAAAACCTTCAATTAGCCATTGTTCAAAGACGCCTCTTATCAGCGGCACGCCAAGCCACTTTTGCCAGGACACTCCTCACGTTTACATTGCGCTGCACGTCTTGCAGGGTTTCACTCACTCTGGGCTCCGCGGCCTGTCACAGTAAGATAGATGCGGATTCCCCAAATACTGCAGAATCGGCACATTTCTTTGTTTACATGCAGACTAATGGCCTGATTGTAACCGCAGTGAGGCCATACTCTGGTCGTAACTGTCATGTAAACACACTTTAACAAGTTTTCTCACTCATTAACATTTTATGTGGACACTTACTCTGCCCGTTACCCTCTGTGGTTAAAGCTTGGGATGAATACAGCGTGCGTGTGTGCGTTTTTTTGCGTCTGCCTGTCTGTGTCTCATTGTTGTTTTTCTTTCTTTCTCTGCCTCCCCTGTGTTCTTTTCATCTCTTCATCTCTCACTTTCTACCAAACACACACATACACACACAAGCCCTCAGGGAAAAGAGGAGAAACCCTGACCTTCTTTGACGTCAGCCACAAAGCTTGTAAGACACAAGTGTGTGTGTGTGTGTGTGTGTTGCGGGGGTTGGGGGTTTGCAACTTTAACGAAATACGAAAGTCCAGGGGTATACATGAGCATGTCTAAACTCAGTACATTACACATTTTGTCACAGTCAAAAGTAACACAAGATTGTCTCACTTCTAATTGAATCTATAATGACCAATTTACAATTGCTAATTTACCTTACAGACAACCCAGCCATAATTATCTATGATTAGATAAATGCTGACGATTATACCAGTAATGTATATATTCTGACGGCTTGTTTCTCTGGTTCCTTCCTTCGAAACTCAGCATCCTTGAATTTGAGGACATTGTGTGCACGCATGTGTGTCTTCACATGCGCTCTAAATACTGTTTATACAGATGAGGCTGAACAGCAGGCAGGTGACACCCAGATGTTTTGACAGGTGGTGTGCGTTTGTGTGTCTGTAGAGGTCATCACTCAACAGAAGACACAAAAACTTCCTATGAGCAGGACTAAGAGTTCAAATTGTAAAATACTACTTGATAGATATTTGTCTGTTTTTCTTTGACGAAGGAACATACTGCATTTCTTACTCGTACATAAGAAAGTGACATGCTTTCGCTCCATCTCAAGCCTTGCTTCATTTCATGTGGCTCACTGCACCAGCTCTGCCAAATATATAATCATCGTTGCATTTGTACGATTAGTTTACCCTCTGCATGGCAAACAATGCAAAATGTAGACTAATGAGAAGACAATTGTTCAGTCTATTTTGTTTGATTTTGAGTCTGAAGTGGACTCATAAGTAGCGTGCCAACGTGGAGTGCACAATGCACACTGTGAGTTTATTGATTTCCGCGGGTGTGCAAGCTCCTCGAACACACACTCGTGGTCCCCACTGTGTGAGCATTCACCCTTGTTCCCCCCGCTGGTTCAGGTCAGCCCTGGTCTAATAACGAGATGGAAAATTAGGGCCCCCTGCAACATCAAAGTGTGTGACCCTTACATTGTCCGGGGGGAGGCATGGTGACACAGACACACATGAACAGCATACATTTGCCTTCTGTGTCTTTTGATCTGGTAGGACGGCCGCTATGTGGATGAGCGCAAGACCGAAGGGTCGGGGCCTCCACTTTTCCCAAACCCCCCGCCTCCCAAGTGTGTTAGCAAAGGAGAAATAACAGACTGTTCATTTTCTCAAAAGAGCTGCTGGGAAAATCACATTACTATTGCTCCCACACTGCACACCCAGCTGACGAGATGGCAACTGGTGGTTTACAACAGTGTGTTTAGCCTGTTTGGAATAACACACCTTCTTGCCTAATGCATCCCCCGCCCCCCATCTCCTCTACCTCGCAGCTGCTGTGTTCCTCGGTGCAGTCGGCGCTGTTTGAGGAAGAGGAGCGAGGCCGCAAGCTGCAGGAGCGCGTGGCCGGCATCGAGAGGCGGAACCGGCAGCTGAAGGAGCGCGTGCGCAAGGTGAAGCGCTCCCTGAGGAACGCCCGCAAGGCCACGCGCAAGGCCGAGCAGGAGCTGCAGGAGCTGCAGGAGAAGCTGAAGGCCGCCGAGCGGAGAGCGGGGCACCACCTCAACGCCATAACGCAGGAGGAGCCCCCGCCGGGGCGCTACGCGAGCACAGCACTCCGCACGCCAATGCAACTCTAACTAATCCCGCCTGCCCCGACCTGCCACCCGCCTGGACTGAAAACTGGCGGTGGAGAGCGAGAGGCTGCTGGGCGGTCTCTCAGCAAGGGACAAACAAACAGCAAGTATTATCCACAAGTAAAAAGCCCCTGTAAGGTATTAATCTACATAGTTGTATGTGTAAGCAAGTAAGCGCTGCGTCTCTCCTTTATATTCCTGATTGCAAGAAGAGTGAGGAGGATTCCCGGTCATCTGGCCAAAACCTACGACATAAAACATTTGTGGTTTTGGCCCGCCAATGATCCCCCCCCGCAGGTGGAGCAACCGGATGCGCGCTTGCTGTAGCGCAGCTCTGCAATTTCATCAGCAGGTGCAAAGAGTTTACACTTTAAGGCCCCCCCTAACTGCAGAAGTCAGTGCTTCAAATCGCAAACTTAGAAATAAAAAAGTATATGTCTGTATATGCAGGAGCAAGAAGAAGAGAAATTCAGTTTAGAATTTAATTCAATTCTTCTTCTTGGGGGGGGGGGGAGTGTAAATTCCAATGTTAATCCAAAGTAAAAACCAGAAGTCAGAAAATCTTGGTTTCTGATGAATTGATTACTTTTAAATAATCTCTGTCAAGTGCACCAGCGTCACGCAAGGCAAACTCACGACCAATTTACATACAACGCCTGTCTTTGTTTTCAATACATCTTATTTGTAACCTGCTTTTTATGAGTCAACTTTTACTTCAGAGCAGAGTGGTTGGTCTGTGAGAATTCTGGGACGTTTGAGGAGTTTGATTTACTGTTATTATTGTAGATAATTCAAGTCCGGAAACAACAGCCGCTCGTATGTGAATGCTTTTGTATGAATGCTTTTCCTGCTCGTAAAAACAAAAATGAAGTCGATCAAATAACAGCGTGCACTTTGACAGTCTGTTAAAGACGAACATTCACCCCTGGGTCACTCAAGTACACACACGCACGCACGCACGCACACACGCATACCAGCCTTACAGTGATTCAACATCACGCAGAGAGTGTAAAAAAGTGGTTCAGGTCAGAAGACACCGCATGTGTGTATGCACACTATTTGGGGAGTGAAAGTGTGCGTGCGTGCCTGTCTGGTCCATCAAATGACTGGAATGTGTTTGTGTGGGCAGCGGCGATCTGAACAGCAGGACGCCGCTGAAATATTCCTCTAATTCTGTCTGGAGGGCCAAAGGCTCCGTCGGGAGACCCCGCTCGAGGGGAGGGAATGGCCGGAGCACACAACACATCGGAATAAGACAAGAGGGATGAATACGAACGTGTGTCGCCTGCTCCGACGCCCTGACCTGCAGCAGACCTGCTTGGTTGCAAGTTGGCGTGCGAGACGTGTTGGGAAACTTCTTTTTTGAGTCTGACACCAAGAAGGATGGAGACACTGGGGAAGTCAGCACAGAGTCACCCAAAGAAGCACAGCAGCCGCCATTATGAAAAGCAAAGACTCCACCGCTGCGTCTTTCGACGCGTTATTGCCGACAACCACGCCGCGCTTCGACTGGGGAAAGGAATTGAAAGACGACGGCGTGATGCGGGTGAAAACCAGCGCAGTCACCACGGCGACCCTGTCCCCCAGGGCCGCCGCCGCTTCCTCTCGCTCGTTGTGTCACCTCTCGTCCCTTTACAATGAACTGCCCAATGAAGGGCAAAAGCAATGGCTGCAAGGAAACCATCCCCGTACCATGGGCATTTCATAGCAGGTCTGGGCCAGAGTTCTCATCGTCACCGTCATCCATCACATCTGCGTGGGATTGACAGCTCCCTCACAGCATTTCCTAACCCTCCTAAATGAAATGTTTGTTGAACGTAGAATGTTGCTGTGCTGATTAGTAAAGAAACGACGCGGAACTTGTCTCTTGCGGGAGGGAGAGGGAGGGAGCGAATGACAGATGGAAGGGTTGGGACTCCTGCATTAAAGATGAGGAGGAATCGGTTTAAGAGTTGCGGAGATCAGCGACTCCGAGCCAAAGCACGCTTGCGGCTCGACAGTCGGTGTCAACTGGCAGTGTGTGCGGGAGTGTGCGTGTGTGTGTGTGTGTGTGGGGGGGGGGTGTGTGCACATTTGAATGAAAAGAAACTCAATTTTGCTGCTGTTTGGCTGCCGGAGTGTGTACGTGTGTTAAATGTGCGCATGTTAATAGGCCTGAGGCATCAAAAGGGTGTGAAATGCTTTGATTTCACAATATTCATCTTGGTTCTTGGGTGTGGAGCATGGGACTGAGTGTGCGTGCGTGTTCGAGTGTGCAATCCCATGCACCGAGCTGACTTAGTGAGACACTCCAGGACAGAGGCAGAAGGGAGGGGCAGGCAAAGCGAGAATGAGACACTTTAGCCGGAGATCATGTATGAGTGACTTCTAAAGAGAGGCCGATGCATGGTCCCTTATCTTTCACCGTGGTGCTTAAAGGGCAGGCGAGAGCAGAAGTCAGCCTGCAGTCTTTTCTGTCTCATGTTGATGGATTTCCTCCCACACGTGGCGTTCGCCAGAGCAGAGTGAAATCCAAATATGCATGCAAGTCAAAACGGCGCAAACAGATGCAGATCTCACTCACTGCAGTGCGAATCAGGAAAACAGGAGAAGCCCAACGCGGCGGCGGGAGACCGCTGTGCAGACTGGTGGGATGGATAAAGCCTTCACGCCACCTGTCTGCAAAGAAGGTCAGCGAGGCTGCTCATTTTACTGCCGAACTTCACCGCTCTGGAAAGAGCGCGGTGCTGGCCCAGACCTCTGAGGGGACTGCAGCGGAACATCTTCAGAAAAGCAAAAACAGACTCCCCGACTCCCAAGATGTAGCAAAGAAAGATCAGGAAGCACAGTGGATGGAGCAAAAAAAAAAAAACCTCACTGACAGCGCAAAAGCATTTTTAAAAAGTACGATTTTTGCCGAAACCTTATTTGCCACCAGATCTCAATTGCTTAAGTGGGGACACCGGAGTGCAACACACAGAAGGGACCACGTGGCGAAGGAACATCTGTAGCCGATGTGTTTTTAATGCTTTAATGATATATCTCAACACGTGCAAAGAGTGCCTCGAGTGTTTTGCTGCATCTGTCTCACGTCTGCCAAACATCTGCCGCGCAGCGTGCGCACGCCGGCTAAGTGCGGGTCGAAGCGCCGAGCAGTTCGTCTGCCGTCTGCTTCGAATCCGCACGCCTTGCACAGGGGCACATGGGTTTGAAATTTGCAGGAATGCCCTCCTCAATCGGGGCGTAAAGAACGGGCGCATGGAGCCTGATCGTTATGATCATTCAGGATTTATTCCAGGAGAAAGGACAAAACGGAACACGATCGGTCGCTCAGGCCTGCGTCGTCATGTTGTAGTCTGATATGTGCACATGATTGTCGAAGGCATCGGATATACAAGCCCCATGAGCAGAAAGTCGTCATCGTTGTCATCATCATCACAGCACAGATAAGCGCGACGGGCAGCGCCCCGCTCCGAGACGCGTCGTCACCGTAAACAGCGCACGGGATGGGAATTTGCAGTGGTCACATGCAGAGAGTAAATACAGCCCGCCGACTCAGCGGGCACAGGACGAGGACGCGCACAGAGGGAGAGCGAGACGCCAGGTCCACGAAAGACTGATGGTTGTTTCTCTTTGTACGAAATGAGAAAAAAAAAAAAGAAAAAAGATTCATGCATGTAAGGAGACCCGCTTCTGAAGCTGTTGTGGTTATTTATACGATCGCTGGCTTTCCAAAAAAGCCAGACTGGGCCGCGGCCCAGCAGCTAAGATCAAGTTTTAACTCTCAAGCTCCTTCCTGAGGAGGAAAACCCATTACTATTCTTATTTTGAATAAAAAATGTCCTCAGACAGCAGTTGCTATGCTACATACTATATTCCAAACGCACAAGACTTTGGGCCTGTGGGAGGCTTCTGTTCCTGTTCCGTCTGTTGCTCAACGCACGTCACACAAATAGGTGTTGGGCGTTACGACAGTGTTCACATTGTTTTTTGCCGAATATCATGAAACGTGCCGCAGCTGTCGTTCTTTTCGACCGCATTAAAGCATTCGTCTCAAATGGCCAATCATGAAGTCATGCTCTCGTTATTCGTCAGCTGAATTGCAAAAAAAGCAAATACTGTCATGATACCATTTTTTTTCCTCCGTGGACTCTGGAATATCGGGCTGTGCGCGTCTTCACATAACACAGAGATACTAACATCATACAAGGGAATACAAGATTGACGCAAACACTCCTGGTGAAGTTGGATTCTTGAATTTTTCACGACATGCTTGCGTGAAAACGCACTTCAGCACTGTCACTGTTCAAAAAAAAAGAAAAAATCAGTTTCTAGGGTTGACGGGCGGATGAGAGCGGCCCGCGGTCGCTCCCAAAACAATGTTTTTTTTTCTTCTGTTTTTGAGTCGGTCACAGCTTTGGATTTCTTCCTTTACAATGACAAAAAAAACGTGAGCCTGAGTTCATTCAGTAAACGATGATTTCCCTTTCAGCCGGAGTGACCGAAGAGGTGGTGGAACACTGACGGCATTAAACTGTGCTGTCACACAGTGCGATACAGTCTATAAAAGCATACTGCAGTGGGGAGTAAAGGGGAATTCATTTTTTTTTTTTTGTACATTAAACATTCCATAGCAAATACAATCAACTTCCCTCCACACTCGCTCACTCAAAGACTGAAAAGCAAAAAAACATTCGTATGTATGTACTCGAAAAATGATGATTCATATTCACAATCTATTTACAGTAGCATCTTGACATTTCATCTTGACATTTTTCAAAACACAAAACAGTCGACATAAACCCACAGAGGAGCATGAACCTGAACCCTCTGCCTGCCTCACAACGCATTCATATGCCCAAAAACGTCCAGACTCAAGCGGACGACATCGTATTTAATGAAAGTGTGCTCAAAGTGTGCTCACTCGATAACAATAATAATGATAATCGTGAAAGAATTGAAGTTGTATAAGTTCTGTGAGGGACTTTTCTATTCCCCCAAAGGATTTTTTTCTTTCATTGCTGATGTTTCCTGATTCCACTTCAAAGTATAAGCGCTGAAAAAAGTAAATGTAAAAAAATGCATAGCAGTAAATGCGTACGTACTATACAGTGCTCCATCAGCTTAAGGTGATCATTGGAATAGAGCCCTTACATGGTTGAAAGTTTCCCCTCAGTGACGCACGGGTAATTACATGGATGGACTTTAGAGTGTGGTTGGCGGGCTCAAAATCAGCAGGAAAAAAATCGAAATCGAGGCCGCGCCGTCAAAACATCACGGTAAATATACAGTAGCTATGACTATATTTGAAAGCTGAGGTGTTTAGACATGCAGAAGGAGACGTGCATATTAAGAACCACTGGCCTTTGTTTACAGCCCCTCGCAGTTTCTGAAAACTAACCCTCTACTACAAGTTGGAGCAGCTGCGAGGACAATGTGCATAGAGTGCGGAAATCTCAAACCTTTTTTTCTCTCAATGAGGACTCAATAAGTGTCTGGAAACTTGCAGGAGTCACACACGGACTCACAGAGAGCCCCTTCAAGTGTACATTTGCTTTTGATATTCCTAATTCTAAATTAGATTTCCGTTTTTCGTAAAAACACTTCAACCATTGTATTATCAGAAAAATTCTAGCCAAGTCCAAATACTGTCCCTGCATGCAAAGCCTGGTATGTCCCATTCATAGTGCTCCCCTGTTGCCTTAGAAATATATACGAAAACACATAAATGAACTACACCGTTTCCATGGGCGACCCATTTCTCCATGACCAAAAACCTTGCACCATTAACACTAAAGCTTATTTTGAGTAAACTTCCTGCTGCTATTAATACTATATTACTAACTTAAACAACATGTTACTTTTAAGTAACATTTGCTAAAAACAACTACAGTGCCCTGTTCTTAAATGAAACGATTTAGCCTTTCAATTAAGTCAAGCAATACTGTATATTTATGAATGACATTTACGTGGGAACCAGTGGGCTTGATACTGAAAGCCACAGACGGGGTAAGAAGGTTGCACAATGTTGACCCTGGTATTTCCATGGGATTCGTAGTCATTGAGAACATAATAGAATAAAGCGATCAAAGCTGCAAAGCAGTGATAATAAACCGAGGAAATAAGGGGAGAGAGCTGGAACACCAAAGAGGGGAACTGTCCTCGCAGATCAGATTGAGGACGGAGATGGATTTAGATTGGACAGCGTTCACAAAAGGCTTGTCGTGGTTTGTTTTTAGTGCGTGTCCGTGCCAGAAAGGCGGGGCTGACCACACCAAACAAAGCGTGGGCCGACATCAATCCCAGAAAGCGTGTGTATTTTCTGTCTTTTTCGTTCTTAACCTTAATTTGACCTTAATCCAGCCGTGGCCTCACGTTCAGCTCGTACGCCACTCAGAATTAAAACGAGCCTGATGAATAATCTGCAGATGCTTTTCAGCAGCGACAGAGAAAAAGGTCAAAGGTGACGGTGACGGAATAGAAAGGGAAGGTCAATAATGTTCTCTCCAGGTTCATTCGCAGCTGGAGTTCAGCCCTTAAGTTTAATTCACTTGAGGAACTTCCAATCTGACTAGTTCTGTTCTAGCTTATTCATCTCTGCACTAGTCTCTGGCTAAAGGGATCAGTAGACTGACAATCTGATATGTGTGTCACGGAGCACCCGACATTGTGCACTTGGGCTGTCTGACTTACTCGCGAAAGGCCATTAACCACATTTTAAACAATCGCTGCCAAGTCCTCGCCAAGAGGTCACGTTCAACTCCAAAGTCAGATCACACCGAGCGAAGCAAAGTGTTGCATCAAGATGTCGACTCAATGAATTTACTTCAACCGCATAAAAAAACCCCCTGAAAAGTCCAAAATAAGCACGTGGCCCCAGACAGACAACAACGCCACTGATTCTTTGTTGTTACCTAATATTCTACGCTTTGGCCAATGGGGTTGACCAACCAGGTGATCAGGAGACACGTTTGAATAACAGTGAGGAGGAAGAAAAAAAGTTCAGAGTAGTCATCGTTCAAGTCAGGAGCCACCACAACTCTGCGGAGATGACGCAACTCGCGTCTTGAGCCCTGAATCATCACCTGCAACACCTGGACCTGGACAGACACTCCTACGCCGGGGAAGCCGGTGTTTGCCAGCACACAGTGCAGCTGCGGTTTTCCCTGAGCACTCCTGAACTGGGGGTGCAGCTTAAAGGTGCGAGAAGGGATAGATCAGGGTTTCATTAGACAGGGGCAGGTGGGGAGGGGGGCAAAAATGCGAGGCAAAAGCTTCTCCAACTTGGGTTTTGACTCCACACGAGCCAGGTACTCTGACCATTCACGTGGGAGGCAGGTACATAGCCCTGTGGCGCTCCCTCAGAGACAACCCTGCACTACTCGCGGCACCGTAGTTCAGGAGGTCAAATGGCAAGCGGGGTTTAGTCACAAACATTCACGACTGGAGGCAGTTTTCCTGTAAATACATATCTCTCTGTCTTTTCCAATTCTATCCTTGGCTTGCAGCACTCTTCATAGCAACCTGCTTGTTTACTCTTTAAAGGGGTGATTATTATAAAAGTCGTACTATGTATGAAAATGATAAACAAACCAAAATGTTTCAAACTATATATATATATATATGTATAGTTGTAAAATGCCTTTAAATCCCCTTTTTTTTTTTTAATAAAGGTTTAGAATCTGTACTCCTGCCAATCGGTACCCGAGTACATATCTGACCATCTCTGTGCAAAATAGGTTAAAATGCTTCCTCAACAGTCATATGGTACTTTTAAAGCACTTCTTAAAGCACAAGCAAACAAACAAGCCCATTTGGACCTGGGAAAGGTCTTACTAGTGCTATGTGTAGCATTTTCACATGGATAAATCATTGTCAACATTAGTAGAATTTGTGTCCACGTTTGTCATTCGGCACTCTGCCGGCCTCTGTTCTGCATTTAATGTGAACGAGACAAACCGAGGGGATTGTGGGAAATGGGGGTCGTAATCCACAGCAGAGTTGAAAGCCATCTGTCATCTTGTCGTTGGCCTTATTTATTTACCGTTATAATACAAAAGTAGCTCAGTCCATTTTGACAATGATTTATTTGCTTAATGTTACACACGGCGACTCTGAAATGAAACGTAACGCTTGTAGAAAAGAAAAAATCCAAACAATCCAGTTGCCAGAAGGCAAACTTAAGCTTGGGGAAAAAAGCGGAATAAAGTGGCGCAGGAAAGACCAGATTCAAGAGGGAAGTTGATGTTGACTGACATTGAATAATATGACACCACCATCCCATCCAGAACCACTCATGGGGCCTCCTGCTCAGGCTCGGAGCATGCGACACTGGTCATCCAACACAGCAGTCTGCACACAAAGTCAGGGGCCGGGCTGGGGCTGTTCTGGTGGACGGGTGATGGGCGCACGGTTTAGTGCAGTATGGCGCAGTGTGGCTTGGATGGATGGAGTGGGGGTAAAAAAAAAAAGTCCTCTGCTCTCCCGGGAGCAGGGCGGGGAACCGGCTGGAGGGAGGGGGGCGTCCAGGAGGAAGCACAGTGAAAAGAGGGACGAAGAAGAGGGTGATCATCTTTTTCTTTTTTCTTCTCCGTCTTTCGTCGTCCTGTTTTTTTCTTTCCGCCTCACAGTGCCGTGGCCTCCCAGCTGGTTCCCCGCGGGACCTGGCGTCACTTGGTCTCAGTGAGCACGGGGGCGGGCACCGCCGAGGGGTGTGGCCGGCTCAGCTCGGCCCCTGCAGCCGGAGACGTGGCCGCGGACGCCAGGCTGCAGGGCGTGACTGGTGCAGACGCACACGAGAGGGAGGACGGCGTTAGATCAGTAGCATACGTTTTTTTGGCGATAATGGTGGCAGAGGTATCATGTTGACTTGTTGTGGTCGTTTAAAGAAGCGTTTATAACTTAGTACTAGCTATCTAAAATATTTGATAGACAGATAAGCTGCATACATACAGAGTATATAAAGAGTATCTGTTTCAGCGCAGATCTTGTCAGGATAACCTTAATGGTTGGCTGTGCCTAGTTTTGGCTGGTTATATAGGATTAGGCAACTGCTGCATGGAGGGTAGGGTTTGGGAAATAATGGAGCCCGTAATTGTTTGCTCCCACACATATGTTCTACTGGCTCCCTGCTGTCACCGACACGACACGACTCACATACTCACATTCCTTGCGCGGAGCTGCCGCGTTGTTGTCGCCGGAAGAGGTTTTGCTGGCGACCTGGCCCTGCGCCGCGCTTTGGCCCTGAGCCGACGGGTTCTGGCCGGCCGCGCTCGCGCTCTGGGCCAGCCTCTGCGCCTGGCTCTGCCTGGCCGCCGGGCTGGAGCCGTCCATGCTGCTCCCCATGCTGCTGACGAGCTGCAGCCGCCGCATGTGCCGCACCACGGCGGTGGCATTAAACGCTTGCTGGTGATAAACAAGAAAACAAAGTTTCATGAGGGGTTGAGGTCACTGCTACTCAATAACTAAATATCTAATAAAGAGAGGCAGATCTGTAATAGTTCAACTAACCTTATCAAAACCTATTTTCTGGTATAACTTCAAATGCACAGTATATGGAGTGTGAGGGCAGGATTATTGTACAGTAGGTGCTTCATGTTGACTTTCTAGTTACAGAGCAGAATCTGCTTCCAATGAACAAAACACTGGTGCTTAAATTCTGTGCTGCAGCACTTTTATCTTCCATTGATAACATCTGAGGTTCCGAGCTGGGTAAAGAGCTCGACATGGCATACTGTGTGTGGAGCAGTTCTTAAAGAAAGTGTAATTTCATTCTTTCACGTCAGCAGGTAGCTCTCTTTTCTTTCAAGAGCTTCGGGAGGAATGCGGTTGACTCCTGAACATATGGTGGGCCAGGTGTGTACCTGCCGAGCCATTCATTTTCTCAAAACACAGGCAATCCTTTGACGACCCGCCCCGGAGTGGCACGGAGAGCCGCAGCAAGCGCCACAGACAATAAACTGCAGAAACAAAAAACGTACCCTCCATTTACTCTTGGCGAAGTTCTTCTTGATCTGCCGGCTGACCGACTCGTGGATGTTCTTACAGAGAGCCGTATCCCCAGCGATCCTAATGCATACACACAAACACACACGCAAACTCTCTTTCGACGCGGCTGACTGTACGTCAATATCTGTATTGCCTTGAGGTCTCGTTGTCTGTTTGAGACCGCAAGTGTGTGTGCGTGCGTGTTTGTGCTTCTCACCAGGGGTGTCTGAGTGACTGGTCACAGGTGAAGCGCTTGGCTGGATCTTTCTCCATCAGACTGCCGATGAAATCCTTGGCTGAGAGAATAGGAATTGAAAGAGGTCAATAAATGTCAAATATTTGACACACATACAGACACACACGATTAAGAACAGAAATTGGAGAAAAAAAACACCCAATCTACAATGAGAATGTGTTTACTTTGTCATGTGTATAACATGATCCAAAACTGAAAAGACTAGGCTCACAATGGATTATTAGGCTGATGGGAATGTCTTAAGTTTTGCAGGTGGGGGGGGAGAGACAAGCAAGAGGAAGAGGGAGGAGGAAGGCTCACCTGAGTCCGAGATGTCGTCCCAGTAGGGTGCGTCGAACTCGTAGTCGGCTTTCAGGATCTGCTCAAACAGCTTGGAGTCGTTTTCGTCATAGAACGGAGGGTAACCACACAGCCTGCGGACAAGAAGTTCAATCACAGCTGGTGACTCCTCGTTTCTCACCACCAATCAACCACTGAGTTCGTACTTTAGTTACTTATCCACTCATTGGCATGATGCGTTACTCAACTCATTTAGACATTTTACTATTCCAGTCATTAATTCAATTACTGATTCATATATTATATTCAAGTTTCACATTTTTGGTTGAATTAAATCGTTAATTGAGTGACAAATAAACCATTTTGATTGGAGAGTTGATTCACTTCCCCTAATGACTGTCATGAGAGATAATGACATCATTATTATTTTTTTTATTAATATCACTGTCATTGTCAGTGTACTCTATTCTCTTACAGTTATTATTAAACTATCCCATGATATGGTCTATAATTATGAAATGTGTTCCCTTATAATATGATGCGACTTCCCATATGCTGCACCTGTGTTGTTGGCAGTGGATAGTAGAGCTTAATGGGAGAGTCCTTCGCTATCTGAGCTCGCAGTAGTCACCTGAACCAACAGCAGAGCTGCCGTTCAACCAAAAACATCATCTGCACCTTATTACTCAAGGACCGGATGCACTGAGAGCATTTTTCACGAAAACTCATTAAAATGCCGTTCTCCATCAATACACACACACAGACACACAGACACACAGACACACAGACACACAGACACACACACAGAGAGACACACACACACGCAAATGTCCCACCCCTGGTGTGAAGAGATGGATTGCTTTTTACATTTGGATGGAGACTCAAACATCACTCACCATCAGTCCCACTGCCGGCCACACACACACACATCTACACACACGTACACACCTAAAGGGTCAAGGGTGACTATCATGGCTGATTACGTGATGTGATCTTTCCACCTGAGCAACAGCTAAAGGCTAACAAGGTCTGAATCCCAACACTAATTGTGCTAATTGCCAGCAGGGACCCTCTCTCTTTCTCAGCAAACACACACACATTCACGGACACACACTCCAAAAGAAACATTCTCATTCAAGGAGACAGCTGCACCCAAGCCACATTTTACACAATTTTATTAAAGTAAGGTTCATCAAAAAGAGACACACGTACACTCCCAAACAAATATACAGCACACCAAGGAAAAGTGAAGGAGAGATATGTAGAAAGGGCGACAGACATTCACAAACAAACACAAACAAATCACAATTTATACTCACACACACACACACTTGTTTAGTTTGTGTACGCCTTTCACTCGGCCACACCCCATGCTCTGCATCCCATTAACCCGCTTTTGACCTCTGCCCTGCGACCCCTGATCTGGCCTCACTCTCGAGATAGTACCGTTTCTCTCAAGTGGACCTCCCGCACGTGCACACACACCAACAAATGAGATACAGATGCAGAAACACACGCACACACCTTAAATATATTTAAAGTGATGGCTTCAGATGTCAACGGTGTTGTTCACACCTGAGGGGTCACACTCTACACATACATACACCCACACACACGCAGAGCAGGAGTGTGTGTGTGTGTGTGTGTGTGTGACTCAGTCAGTGTGTGTCAAAAAGTGGGGGTGACACAGCAGGAGGAAAAACGAAACCAACTAAACAAACTAAACAAGTGCAGCTTTGTGTTCACACAAGGTCAGTGAGGGATGTTTTGGCGATCGTATAGAAGTGGGTCCCTCAAATACATGAATTCATACATGATATGAAAGGGTTAATGAACTTAAGGCTGCTCTTAACAAACTCATAAACAAATGGATATAAATAAAGAACGGATAAGTTGGAAAATATTTTTCTCAGGACCTGGTGGACAACAAAGTCTGCTGGATATGTAAAAAAAAACGACTGTACTATCACCGTGCTGACTTTATAATGTAATGAAATTTCAATATTGTCTTTCTAATTTGTTCCACTGTTTCATAAGTAGCCCAAAATCAGTCGCCCAACATTCAGGTCAAAAATGATTAAAGTTCCAATTCTGCATGTGTTGTCATTTAAGATTTTCCTTTTTTTTTTTTTTTTTTTTTTACAGTTACGATGTCTATGGTATAGTATTCAGATTCAGACCAAGAGCATTACAAATTAATGTGTATCTTCCTGTTGAGAAACCTTTGAATCTGACACCAACTGAAACGGACAGGTACCGTGCACCCAAGCCCATTTGCTGTGCAGTGTGGTGTCCCACAAAGAAGAAGAAGAAGACGAGTTGATACTCACAGGATGTAGGCGATCACTCCGATGGACCAGCAGTCCACTGCCTTACTGTACGGCTTCTGAGCAAGAACCTCCGGAGCTGTGAGAGACAGAAGTGGTAACTTATTTTTGGTTCATCTGACAGCAATGGAACTCCATTTTGCAGAAGCCTGGCATTTGCCGGATTGTGCTTTAAATCTGGCTTGTATTTTTAGTGCATTTTGCTTTCTTTTCTGCAGACTCAGAGCTGGGTGCGACTTTTATGTGAGAGCGTTTGTGGCTGAAAACCAAGAAAAATATGCAGGCTTGTCTGTCCAAATTAAAATCCCGTGCGAGCTCGGTTAATGGTGAGAAACGTCCTGCAGGAGGTGCAGGCTCCCACGGCTTCAGAAAGCCGTACCTGACATCAGAGAGACCTTTGACTATCGAGAACCTCGCCTCGGTTCCCTCCTCTCTACTTAGTGTTTGTAAGGCCCGACTGGATCGCTCTGACCTTGCTCTGCGGCCCATTACAGAGGCCCCAGACAGAGTAAATTACTGCTGACGATGAGCTCACCGTAGCCTCACATGACACATACGCACGGACACACACAAGGCCGGCTCGAGATAGATTTGATACATGCTGGCGCACACGCACACGCACACACTCACACACACACACACACACACAACGAGAAAAAATACCACTGATATCTGGAGCAAAATATACACTTTGCACATGTGTGCTGAATCAGAGTGCTTGAGTTTGTTTATAGGTCGTGCTAGACTCGTTGTGAAGGTGAGTGTTTGGGCCCTTGTTTTTGCCTGTTTCAGAATTGGGATTTTTTTTTTTTACTTTTCACTGCGGCTGGTGCTCAATATTTGGCAAAACATACAGAGAATAAACATCATTTTTGGGCTACAATCTTAGCAGCATCATGGCGATTATAAACTTGCAAGTGTGATTAGTTTGCAGACAAAGGTGAAATAATGTTTGTGGCAAATAAACAGGATGTTGTGTTGCTGTAATGGATAAAAGAGCTGCCCAGCAAAAGAAAAACAAACAAAAAAACGTTACATAATAAGTAAACTAAAAGAGAAAAATTGCGGGGGATAAATCTGTACATAAGTGCATGATGGAGACTTGACATTGTTTGGACTTTGTAGTAACAACTAAAGCAGCATGAAGTCACCACGGTCTCCAAGGAATTTTATGGTTTTCTATATTGTTCTAATTTTATGGATATATAAAACTTTTATTTATTTTTTTAACTTGAAGTTGTGTTATGAGGATACATTCGGTGTAGTTGCAGGCCCCTGCTGCATGGTGACCTGACATAAACTTCATGCCTAAGGAAGTATTCCCGGTTGAACGGCGTCTCGTCGCACGTATAGTAAAATGCAGCGTGTCAACGCATGTGCACGTACTCACATTTGTCGCTCGGATCTGGTTTTAATTTGCTGCATTCCGAGGTTATTTATACCGAAGATATATTTAGGCACACATTGTCTGGAGTGGAAATGCCCTGTGGCCAAGCAAACCCCTTGACCCCCTCGTTCCTCATCACTCTCCTGTGAGGACGGGGGGATGCGAAGAACATATGGACGAGAGAGATAAAGAGAGACATACGCAGGAAGAGAGAGAGGAGAGTGAGAGTGATTGATGTGATGATATGACCATATAAAGTCAAATCCACGGCGATGCAGCTTTTTGCGTTCGTGCGTGTGTGTGTTTGGGCCTAAAAGTCTGAGTCATTGGTACCTGCAGTTTTTAATCAGCGTCGTATTTCAGACATTTTTTTTCAAAATAAAGGAAAGCAGGCCTTTTGTGAGCAGCTGACAATATCACCGCATGCAAAAAATTCAAATAGTTACACGGCATGCATCCCAGTTGGGTGTAGGACAGCTGGCCTGACGGCAGTGCAGCACAATCAATTTCGAGAGTTCAGCATGAAAAGGGAAACAGTTTTTTGTGTTTCCACGAGAAGTTGGTTTATGTGCGTGTTGATGCGCCGTTCAAGCAGCTGGTGTGTTTGTGTTCCCCCATGGAAGTGTGTGTGCTTTCAACAATGAACATCTGTATTTTACAGACACACACACTAATAAGGACACGCAAACACAAAATTGTTTGCACATGGACCCAAGAGCAAAAGCAGACTGCACTCACTAATACATCTACACAATGAAGACCTCATCTTTACCTCATTGAGCAAACGTGAATCAGAAAGGAACATCGGACCAAAACTGACAGCTGAATTTCTGCTGTCAAAATTGACACTTGCCAACTGGAAAAGCAAAGCGCTACTTTGCGAGGGACAAAAAGACTTACCCACATATCCTGGAGTGCCACAGGCGGTGGACATGACGTCTCCGCTGCCCTCCATCTTGGAGAGACCAAAGTCGCTTATCATGATCTTGGACTCGTCTTGAGGATTAAAATACAACAGGTTCTCTGGCTGTGGAAAGAAAAAAGGAAAGAAAGAAAGAAAGAAAGAAAGAAAGAAAGAAAGAAAGAAAGAAAGAAAGAAAGAAAGAAAGAAAGAAAGAGAATAAATGCATTTATCATTATTTATGTTATTTTTGTTCAATCAATTGGTATATTTATAAAATTATTTATTTTATGTATGCTTGTTTTGGTCAGTGATTTGTGAGCACCGATCTCATGTGAGAGAGAAATCTGTGAGGCTAATAAGAATGCCAATTCTGAAAGGGAAGTACCAAACAACTTCTTTCTCTTCTTATACTCGGCTGCTTGATGGAAGTCGCTCGAACCAATCTGGTGGCACGCGCCACGCTGAACCCACCATGAACTGCATGTGTTGAGGCCGCAGCCTTTATTGGTGTAGTAAATCACTGGCTGCCGAGTGAGAACACTTCAATTGTGCCCAATTGAAGTGTGGGAGTGGAGAGCCAGAGTGTGTACGTGTGAGCGGTCAAGCCTCATAGGTCAAGCCTCATAGGACAGGTTGTGTATGTGCGTGTGCGTGCGTGTGCGTGCGTATGTGTGCGTATGTTGAAGTACCTTCAGGTCCCGATGTACGATTCCCATCTTGTGCAGGTAGTTTACAGCATCCAGCACTTGTCGGATGAGCGTGCTCGCATCCTTCTCCGTGTAGAAGCCTTTTTCTACGATGCGGTCAAACAGCTCGCCTCCGGACACTCTGCAAAATAGAAAGATGTGTGCATGTCAATGTACGTGTGCGAAAAAAAAAAATGAAAAAAAAGTGAGCTCTGCATGCACACACTCGCACACACACGGCAGTCACTGCTGAGCCGAGATTTCTGGTGGATTATGGGGTAAAGATGTGATATAGCTATAGATACGCATGCGCGCACACACATACTCTCTGACTGGAGTACAGTTCTTACACCTATACAATATTTCAAATGTGAAACCTTTGTTCAGGTTCCTTTCCTGAGCAACTGCAGCTGCTCCAAGGGTCAGGAAGGAGCAATGGTAAAAAAACAAAAAAAGTTTAAGGGAAAAGAGACAGCAAAGAGTTTATGTCTCTGTGAGCTTTGAAAAAAAGACAATTTTACAACTCATGGCCAAATCTTTCTGTGGGTTGAATCCACTTGCTTTTGCGGTCTTATCTAAAGTGTCTTGAATGGATTTAGAAATAAATAAAATCCCATTAACATCAAAGCAGAGCATTTTCGAGGAATATCGGGTTCTCGGACTCAGTTATTTTTTTTCTGCAGCATGTGTCAAAATTTGACACGGTCAAGTAAATAAGTTAAAAGCAAAGTAGTTGATGCTGGAATTTAAAAAGTAGAAAATCGCTTGCTGCAAGGGAAAAAGGGGTATATTTTACATACAATATGTAGAGAAGAGAAATGAAACCCAGTGTACAGACACATAGCACCCCCTGCTGGAGGAAACCTCCTTCATCTGAGCAAAATCATTAAAAATGCAGTGTTGGAAAGATACAGATATTATGGCACAGTACCAGTAATACTACATGTAGTGAAAATAATAGTACCAGTTAAAGTACTAGTATTGGTAATTAACCTACCTTGCAGTATTCTATACTATTCTACACGTATGTATCCATTGCATGTTTACCTATGGGTGCACATACAAAACCCCACTGATACAATAGCGCACAAGGGCAAACATGCTCTCACGCAAACACACACACGCAAACACACACATACAGTTGCCTTGTGTATCTGTGGGTCGTCGCCACAGCGACACATCAGATTAAAGCCTGTGGAAGTTAAAGTCTAATGAAGTTTCTGGGAAAAAAAAGATCAGAAATAATTGCTAACCGTGTCTCTCTTTTCAAAGAGGGCAGAGACTCATTTGGTTTCAGAGGCAGTCATGTCTGGGAATGACAAGAAAGGGCCAAAGGCACACGCATGCACGCACACACACACGCGCGCAAACACACACACGCTCACGCACACAGCCACACACACAAAAATAAGGACACGCAAACAAAAACACACACACACACACACACAGAGGGGAGATACGTAACCATGCAGCCACCAAGCTGCATGGTTACGTAAGTGTTTGCGTAAGGAGACCATGGCAATCAGACAGGGGCACCCACACAAGTACACGCATACACACACACTGAGGGCAGAATTGCTCTCTCACATACTCACACACACACACACACACAAAAACAGACGGAGGCAAAAAGGCAATAATTATAAAAAAACACAGACACACATCCCAGTTCCCACACCCATATACTGTACACATACACACTATAAAAGTACTCCAATTTTCTTCGTGTGTGTGTGTGTGTGTGTGTGTGTGTGTGTGTGTGTGTGTGTGTGTGTGTGTGTGTGTGTGTGTGTATAGCGCATATATATGTATATATACGTTGGGGTGTGTTCTGGTGAGTGTGAGAAACACACACACAAACACACATACAACAAATTGCTTCTGGTCTAGACTCATTTCTGTTTTCCCCAACTCCTAATGGATAACTTTTTGCGCCTCTTCTCATTTAACTGTATCTCCAGCCATCTCTCCTCCAGCCACTAATCACTTTTAGTGGCAGCCATTCGTATGGCACTCTCGAGGCGACCGCTGTGCCTCATGGCTGATAGCAAGCCTTCATTTCAGGGGCGTGCGCTTGCGTTTGTGTGCGTGCATGTGTGTGTGTGTGTGAGTGATGCATGCCGCTCAGCATGGCAGAGATAAAGAGCCATTGCAGCCTTGGGACCAGACTAACTCATCACAGCAGAGAGTCGGGGGCTGTGACCGGAGCTGTTGAGCTGCAGCGGTGATCAGTCGCCATCCAGGGAGGAACCGGTTTACACCTCCGCTGTGCCTCCTTTCATCCAGCCCATGCCTGCTTGGTTCAAATGACCCCTTCAAACACATTACGGCAACGCCCTGGAAGTGGTCACATAACACTATAATTACACCAATTGTGTTAAACCCCTAATCTGTCTAAACATAACCTGATTAACACAGCTTGACAGCTATCACGCGACACACTCGTCATTTTTATGATGAAAATAATCCGATTTTTGTTTTAGCTTTGAAAATGGGTTTCCATTTTCTGTTAATTGCTTATTTTGTAGACTTAATAAAAAATAAACATAGACTATAATAACATCTCCAGTGTCAAACACTGGAGATGGAAATGGTCAGTATGATTCATCCTGTAGTGAGGTTGATGATTATCTATTATCTATCTATTCTATATGCCTAGTACCAGGGAAAATTGGTCAAACTGATCAGGAGAGCGACAGAGATGTCATGCAGTTATACTAAATCATACCATCCAATTATCCATCCAATATATAATGAACTCCCGAATTATCTTTACAAATAATGATTTAAATTACAAAAAGCTGTGGGGGGTTTTCCGTACCAAAGACTTCCTGTCAACCCACCCGAAACCACATTTGAGGCACACTCCGGACTATTTAACGTGGAACATGCAAACAAAGCACAATATCCTCAGCTTGAATAGAGCATCCTCACAGTCACATCTTCGTTTGTGCACACGTTTCTCTTGATTTTTGCAAAAATCTGCACCGAATGTGTAGGGGTGTTTTATCTTTTACTGAAATTGCCATTCACAGCATAAACAGCATCAATATAAAGCTCTTGTTGCACTAGGTTGCAGCAATTTTCCGAGCTGCACAGACTGATTGCCTCCCTGCGGTTGAGGCTTACGTAAGACAAGCTGTGATGAATGGGAATGAAGGAAGCGTTTTTTTAGACGGCATCGATCCACCACTCCGCAATTCCACCGACAATTTAAAAAAAAAATCCCTAAATATGATTTCTTTATGTCCCAAAAAAAAAAAAAAAACCCTGACATCTCAATAAATGTGCATGATGAGACACACCAGTTTCTGTACAGTTTTGCTGTGAATGCTTTGGAAGATATGAAGACTCAAATAAACAGATCAGTTGAATGATGAAGTTGAACGATGAAGCTACGGCTCAAGGAGGAACAAGCCTGCAGCACTGTGGTCAGATAAAAGGGGAGACTGAACCACGGCCTTAAATATTTTAGTATTTTCTGTAAAACACATCTGTCTGTCAAAAGCATAATAAAACTGTAAAAGGCAACTGGAAAAAGGCAACAAATAATGAGGCCATAATGCCTGGATAATGCTTTTTGACCAAGAAAAGATATATACTATAGTGTAGGTAATATGTTATCACCTTATCAGGATGCTATAGAGAGGATGTTTACACGTGCAGATTGAGGGGTTGTTGTTAAAACTTCTATGTCCATGGAAATATTTAATAATATTTGCCTATTGTCATTAAAAAATGAGACGCAGTATTTACATACTGCCTTGATCTCAAATAAATTGAAATGTCAAAACTTCAAAAAGCATATACTCTATGTTACGCTCATAATGCTCTCCTACAATGCTCGAGGTTGTTTATAACCCAACTGTAACCTGTGACCCCGTCACTATAGCAACTAACCCATATTCATTGAGCAGATGGCACCAGAAAGCAAGCAGGAAAGAGGCAAGAGGTAATAGTGTTGGAAATAAGGGATGAGAGTAGTTGAAGCCAAAGACATGGGTGAGGGCAGATTGAGTGAGGATGGGGAGAAAAGAAAAAAAGAAAGGTGGAGAAGGGAGAGAGGAAGGCTTAGGAGGAAGGTGTAGAGGAGGAGCGAGGAGCAGAGGTGGAGGCTTCTCTGTTCCAAGGATCTAAATAGGCCTCACTGTTTCCTTGCCGTGTAACACACGTGACCCACAGCCAGCTCCACAAATGCCCCGTGAACTGGTTTAGTCACGACAACAGGAAATTAAATCAGTAGGTGACCATTGTCGATAAACTGCTTAATCAGAGGAGGACCTGTGACTGGAATATGGCCAAGAGAGGGATCGGAGGTTCCGTAACACACCTCTCAGGAGGCATGGAGGAAAAGTGCAGCTCTTTGAGAGCTCGAACGAGACAAGAGTAATTCTAAGCATACAACATTTGATAAAGCCACGGCACAACAAGCTGGAACAGAAGCCCTGGGGGCTCGACAGGAATGCAGACAAACAGCTGATGCTGCAATTAGACTCTCTGCAACCAGTGTTTGGCTGAGCTGTCAGGTGCATCCTGAAATCTGTAGATTATTCAAAATCCCCATTTTTACATAATTATATATTGACCGATGACCTGTGTCACTAATTTAGCTCTATAAGTCAAGAATTGAGAATAAATACACACAGCTACAACCTACTCTGCAAATTCAGGTGGACTAGCTGCAAAATGCAATTTGGAAGTAACAATTATTATTCCTGTATTTTGAGCAGAGCCGGAGTAGGAAGACGCAGGATCCAAACACGATCGGGATAATCTGCCGACACTGGCTTTTTAACACAGCCAGTGTGGGGAAATCCACAGCCGTGACTTCCGCCTGAACTCGCCTGAAAATGTTTCCAGGACGAATGCCAAACTCCCAAAGCTACCTCTCCCTTTGCGTGAGCGAGCGGTAACCTCGCAGGCGGCGGAGGTCAGCAGGGCACCCATGGCTGAACCACGGGCAATTCTTCTTCCCCTCCACTGTTGGCCATCAAAGCGGGGGAAGACACTGACGTAAAAGATGGCTTGTGGCTGCATGGTGTTCTTTGTAAGCGTGGGAGGACGGGTGGGCTTTTGCTGTGCGTTTGAGACCCACACATTTTAGACCAGTCCTGACCACTCAAAGCAAAGATCGTACGCCTTTTACGCCTCTAACTATTAAAACGAAGGAATCCTTGGCCTTGAACTGTCGACCACAAACGGCAATGCTCGGGGAGGAAAGAGTTCTTTGTAGTCTCTCTAGTGTCACAAATAAACAGGAAAATTGCGAAAACAAAATTCCGAGAAGAAATAAGTGTCGAGCCAATAACCTCAATGACATGTGATTGATTTTACGGACTGGAGTGGTGCTCCTTGCAACAGGTAAACCAAAGTTACTGTGTTCAATCAATGAAATGCCCCTTTCAGCGTCAGCATGGACAAACGTGACAAAATCTCTCTCGGACCGTCGGGTAGTGTTCCATGAAAGAAGAAGAAGAAAAAAAAAGAGAACTTACAGCTGCATAATCAGGTAGAGGTGGTCTGGACTCTCGTAGATGTCCTCCAGCGCCACTATGTTCTCGTGCTTGATTCTGCAAAGCCAACAAAAAAAGCATTACAAAAGAGTATTATGACAGTCGCATGTTTTAGGTCACACACAATAAATCGTTAACAGGGCTAAATGACTCCTAATCCTAATAGGTGCTTTTTGGACTGCGGAAACTTTGTCTTCGTTTACAGATATCATAGATAATCCAGAATAATGCTCCAGCAGTGTTTTTTCCCCAGCGCGACCTGGCAACCTTAGAATCCCTATGTTGATGTTGTAATCTCCATATACTGTATTTTTATTTTACACAGATTTTAGGTTAATTCAAGATTTAATGAGGATAGTGAGAGGCAGCTAAACGCTCTAGGGATATAGTGAGTGTATTATGTATATTATTATACAAATTTAGTTTCAGGACCAGTTACAAATTCAGGAAGTCATTTTCGAAAGTTATTTCTTGCTCCCAGCACACTATTTTCCGGGATTCGACCCAACGGCTGGTTATCAAGGTACTTTGCCCAAAATGTTTTTTCCTTTTCCCCCTCACCTTTCCACTGATTTCATCAGCTCTCACCCAAAATCTCTCCATGGTTACAACTCTGTGATGAGGGTGTGTTTCCACCGTCTGTGTGTGTTTGTGTCGGTGTGTATTCTTTATTTCAATACCTCATACTTTGTAGAAACACTACTCATTTTATGCGTGGCGTTAATCATCGTTTACACTGTGAACAGAGGTAGTCCTCCCCCGCTCTATCTCTCCCACACGCAGACATGCACACACACACAAACTCACAGCAGGTGCACAGGTGAGCATACAACACGTATTATGGAATGTATGATCTAGGCCTCGGTTGGCAAGAAACCACAGAGCTGTGATGTGACTCATACACGCACACACACACACACACACACACACACACACACATATGCGCCAACACACACGCTCACAAAGGTTGAATAGGGATAATGTGAGTGTATTTAAGCCCTGCATGGAGTTATGAAGGGCTGGCAGCAAATGGCCTGAGTTAAATAGCAGAGGAGAGTCTGGCTGCATTCAGAAAAAAAAAGAAAAAAAAAAAACATCTCATATGTTACAGACTCATTCATAGATTTCTACTGTGTCCTGTGTTGCTCTGGTTACTTTATTTTAATTAATTATTATTACTTAACCCCTGATGGCCATGGGTATAATCTAATAGATGTGCAACCCCTGTGCATTTCAAATTTGCTCACCATTGTGTTTCAAAGAGGTGGGTTAGAACTTAGGACACCAGTTTCTGAGGTAAATGAAAGGACAGAAAATGGACCAAGGAATAAGGCCCCCCCAAGGGGAGGGAAAAGTTTAGCTATATAATCCGGTGCTCTCCGATTCTAGTTGCCTGTGTTCATGAACCAGCCTCACTAACTGTACTTTCCTTCAAGTACAGTAAACCAGAATCACTATTGATTCTGCTTAAACCAAGTTTTTTTGATTTCAAAATCAAAATCATAATTTGTGTTTTTGTGATTATTAAAACAACAAAAGTGTTCACACTGCTCATGAGGTGAATGAAGAAGTGTAAGTTCCCAGCACAATTAATCGGCTGTAACTAAATCATAATCAATCAAATCAAATCAATAATCCAGCGGAGTGCCCTCCAAAGCTGACCTACTAATATCTCATAGAAGCTGCTGGGCTGCCAGTGATTTTCTCATGTGTTTACAATAATGACACTCATTTACACAAAAGTCAGTCTCACTCAGGCAATTTTCTCCTGTGTTACACAGTTAAGCCAAATTAACACATTTTGTAGTCTAACCCTTTAGTAGTATCACTCGTTTTGCGTTGTCACACAAAGAGAAGCCCAACAGTGTGTCACTTCTAACTGTGTGGTTCCACACTTGTGGGTTAGCGGGAGAAATTCTTCTCAAAGCCGTAGTGACGCAGTGGCTCATCCATCCCAAATTATAATCTGCTCACCTGCAGAAGGCGGCCAGGCACTGGCGGTCCACAGCTGGCACCCATCAATGCTATAAAAATTATATGGTGATATGACTCTTGGCGGCTGTTAAGTGTACAGTATAATTGACTGATAGGTTAGAGTAATGCCTATTAAAATAGGCATTTTTACTACGTGTGAGTGTAATGCTTAGGAATTAGGGGAATTTCAGTTTGGCACATCACAACTGGTCTTAGAAATGGACCATCCCAGCTACTGTCCCGTGACTACACAATAGGCATCAAATAATGCTATGCAATGTGATCCCTGCCCTTTCAGCCTGTGCTTATGTTTACAAGATACCCACGGCATCAACATCTTAAAGCACATACACACTAGTTGCCATAGCAATACTGTAAAAGAAACCATGGCGACATATGTTTTGTAAGCATCCATACACACATTGTGTCATGTTGCCGTTAGTCCGTTGCTGTACTATTAGGGCTCTGTGTATGTGCAAAAATAATGTTTCTAAACTCATGTGATGCTTGACTCTCATTTGGAGACACTGACCTTTTTTTAAAATCAACTCCAGGCAACCAACTACAGGTTGTGACTCTTCTCTTTGTGGACTGGACCATTCACATTTACTTTAGGCACACAGACGGACCAAAAAACGGATTTCTGATGTGTGCGTGTTTTTGTATGTGTGGTAGGCAGGCTGTGGATCGCGACCTGGGGAGGTACGCGTGGAGGAGATGCAGTTTCCCCGGTAACCAGGAATTAGGATGCTCGTGTGCAGTTGTGTATACTCACTTCCTTAGCACAGCAATCTCATTCTCGATGCTGCTCTCCTTCCCCTTCAGGGCCTTTTTGGGGATGCACTTCACCGCAAACATCCGACCATTCAGCTTCTCCTGGGCCAGGACCACCTCTGAAAAGGCTCCCCTGCGAACACACCCAAAAACAAGGTCACGTCAGTCACCAGCAGCTTCTGTATCTGATAACTTCAGCTTCAAAACATTGAAGTGTCCTACTGTTTTTTATAGGAAGTAAGTTTTCAAAGTATCAAGAAACTCTGTGTATTTATTTAGAAGATATATTTGGACAAGAGCCTGTATTTGAAGACAAAGTTCCCGTCCATTCTCAAAAATGTGTCCCATTGAAAACGGGTGCAGTCTGTATTTGGCCTTAAAATGTAGAAAATTTGCCATGCAGTTGCAAAGTTGCTGAGGTTGAAAATAAATTCTCACATCATAAAACCTAACAATCATAGCATCAACATAAGATCTAAAACTACACTGCACGAGTGTGAATGGTAAAAAGACAGCGACCAGAGAAAGAAAAAGAAAGCACTGATGGGCAACTGTGTTTTAAAATTGATTCCCCATTTCATTCAGCACCTGTCAAGGAGTTCAATTTCCATCTTTCCATCTCTCCATCTCACACACCTGCCGGCTCGGAGAATGATTTCCACACCAGGTGGCTTTTCACACCGTCGACAACCCCCACAGAAAACCATCATCGCGCAAGCCTCTGCCTGCTCTTTCCTGGGGTTAATCATTATTATTATTTTTTTTCATTTACGTGTTTGTATTTGTGCATTTTATGCTCCGCATTCAGTAAGGCTGCAGCTGTTGTACATGAGCTCCACGTCAGGGCTGGGCAACTTTGAGGATAGGGAGGGCCACAAAAAAATGCGACACCATCATTTGCCAACTATAGCAACGAATTTAATGAAAAGAACCAGTCTTTTTCGAAAATATCTATATTTTTAGATCGACTCACGGGATGAAGGCGGGGGCCGCATGCTACCCGTGGGACGCCCGTTGCCCATCCCTGCTCTATGTCATCATCAACAGCAATCCGGCCGTGCTGAAAGCCATTGAGCCCTTTAGACCGAAACACATCTGACAAGCTGCCCATGAGGCACCAGGTGGACCAGACTTAAAAACACCAAGTTATCGTCGCACAATCGAATCACGTTCATTGCTTCCCCACCCGCGTTTCCTGCTCTTGGAGTTTTTCCCCCTCATGCCTCGCAGCAAGAATCTTGTTTACCTGACGAAAGTGGGCCACCACCAGATTACTTCAGCTGCCCAACACACACAAAAGTGTTTGCACTGATAATGGGTCTTGTGGCTTCTGATGACGTCAATAGCCAGACATAACAAGTGGGCCCTGCTGTTGCACACATGCACACACACCTGGAGCTTTTCACGCATTCAGACAGAGAGAGCAAAAATGTGAGTGGAAGCAGAATGAGCCTAATGGACATGCAGACCACAAAAAAACACGCACAAACATGCACACAGCAGCAAAGAGGACCTGTGTGGTTCCTTTGGTTGGATGAAGGGAGCTTAAAAAACATCTGGCAGCCAAGGTCACACACTTTGATGTGTGTGAGCGCAAGTGTGCGAGTGAGTGTGTGTGTGTGTGTGTGTGTGTGTGTGTGTGGATTTGACTAGCTGGCAGCCCCTGCTTGCCGTTACCCGCGGCAACAATGATGGCAATTTCTCAAGCATAGAATATGTGTGCATCTTTATTAAGCATATATCGAAAAACCCTGTATCACACACACACACTTGTCTCTGTGTAGTTCAGAGGACACTCAGTGACATAATAAATTCTCTTGCACCTTACCTTAACCATTAAGGCCTGACCTTACAAAAACCCCAAGTTGTGAGGAACCATAACTTGTCCTCACAACCTTATGAAGACATGCACACATACACACACACACAGTGTGCAAGACAAAGATAGAAACCAACAGACTAGAATAGGCTGTCAAGGTGACAGTGACACATTTAACGCGGAGACTGACAGAAGCCACCAGGGCTTCTCAATGTCAAGTCGAAAAATACATTTGTCGCAAAAAGGTTGTCAAGTCACCAGAAGCAACAACCAACCACCACCGACAACGTTTAAACATCTTGCATGGTATTTAATTCTGCGTCAAAGCGGACATACGCATACTCATACACATCGAGGTCAGAGTAAGAAAAACAGAGCAGAATGAAAAGCAGCGGTAAGACTAATCCACAACTCGGTCCACAGCGCTGATGAAAATTGAAGGAGCACCCAAGTGATAAGTTGAACCAAACAATATATAATAATAATAATAATAATAATAATAATAATAATAATAATAATAATAATAATAATAATAATAATAATAATGTGACACTTGTAGATGATCTATATCACTCAGCAGAAAGAAGAAGAAAAAAAGCTTGTGGTTATGAAAAAGCTCAGAATAGGCAAAAAAACACAAAACAAGCACGTGCACCACTTCGGGTGTCGCTTTTTTCTTTTTCCTTTCACAGTGAAATGAAAATGAGACACTAGAAAGGGGGATGGTTCTGGGCTACACAGAGGAGGTGGGGGGGTGAATTATTGCCAAACTGGCAGTCATGACGAGCATCCCCCACCCATTAAGTGAAACCTTGAGAAACGCCGCTCCATCCCCTGCCGCCGTCCAACTGCCGTGATGGACCAAAAAAAAGGTGGATGCCAAGTCAATTGGATTACACACACGTAGTTACTGTCCAGACTCATTTGTGCATTCATTAGCTCACTTCCTGCCTTCTCCATATTCCAGTTCCCGGGGCTTTTGAGTTCTCCCCCACAAATTTGGGCTGACAGTATTTCCTGACTCAGACTGCGGGTAACAATTATTGTTGTTATTGTCAAGTCATTTCATGGCCGATGTCACGTGTGAGTTGGTAATTCTATCGTTCGACCAAACATTTTAGCGCTATAGTTACTGCCACTGGTCAAGGTTACTGCGTTTTTGGATTGTGTTTCGTCCTTCCAGATGAGCTGTAGCTGAAGCTGGCTTGTCATTAATTACATTTTTTTTTTTTTTTCTATTCTATCTATTTGAGGAATAAAGGCAAATTAAATATGGCGTCGAAATTTCTCAAGCTGTAATTGACATGCTTTCACACCTTTGTTAACAAGCCCGCATAGACAGGGTTGATGCACCAGCTTGGAGACGGTCAACGGTAAAGACACTGAAGACAAGACATTGTCTTTCATATCCGTCAGTGCCTTTCTGTTGACTCGGAGAATTGCCAAGAGCAGCGGAACAGACATAAAACGATGCTGTGAATTGGCACCAATGGTTCACAGTCATTGCATTAATTCATTTTTTTTTTAATGGTAGAAACATCTCTCACGGGATCAGGGGCAAACACCAGCCTCATTCCTGCAGTCTCATCTGGATGTTTTATCAATCCCCTCGCATTCAGTCCTACGGAACATTGCTCCCAGCAGAATTTAACATCGAAATTACAGATTTGAAACCCTGCAATGACATCAGTTTGTTGACTAAATTCAACTGGATATGCATCAGCACTGTCCAAGAAATTTAGCAGCGATGAAATAGTACTTGATGGTGGAAAGTTTCCACCGACCAAGTGAGAAATTTACCAAAAGGATCTTGCAGGGCCCAAACCACAAAAGGGCAACTGTCGATCTGAATCTCAAAGATGGTGACACACACGTGCACACACAACGTTTTATCATGTAAAAACACAAATGGTTCCTCCTTTCTTGTGTGTCTTCCTTCCTCTCTTTTTGGCCGGGGTGTGCACGTGCTGTATGCCTTTGTTGCAAGGCGCGGAGGCTTAAATAGCACTGTTGCCACGGCAGCAATTAAGTGCCAATTATAGTCAGTGTATTATCACTGTGACTCTGACAGAAAAAGATGACGAGGGAGAGGGAGAGGGAGAGGGAGAGGGAGAGGGAGAGGGAGAGGGAGAGGGAGAGGGAGGAGAGAGGGAGAGAGAGAGAGAGAGAGAGAGAGAGAGAGAGAGAGACAGCGCAAGCACTGGAAGAGAATGCCTGCACACCCATCATCTCTGCAAATTAAAACACGATAAAAAAAAATCTCCACCAGAATGTGGTCGAAAAAGATGAAGACATCGATGTCATCCAAATGATTGACCACATGGGTGTGAAGACTGGGCTCCCCTCCACTGGCAATGCCACGGCAGATGGGATATGCACGCAGAGGTCTGCAGGACATAATTAAACATTAACATTGAACATGAAGCAGTGCTTGCAGGGTGAGACTTCTTCAGGTCACCGGTGTACACCGATGGTACACATTGCAAAATGGAGGAATCTTAAAGACTTAGTAGAGTGGGGCAGTAAAGTGTGCAGTAAGAGTAAGTTTCAGGCAGCAAGCGACAATAAGTGTGTTGTTTTTTTTTTCTACTAGAACAGTCAGTGTAAATGAACGTATTGTTAATTTATCTCATTCTATTCTATTGATAATAACTACTTTGTCCGTTTTTTTCCCCCCACTCGTTTTGCATACAACATTGGGGGTACATTTAAATGTATGAATTGAGTGAATTTCTCTCAGGACGAGAGGAGCACAGTTTGGGAGTGGCATATCAAATGTGTGTGTGTGTGTGTGATTGCACGCTTGCCTGCACGCAGGGAAAGAAAGGAAGAAGCTGACGATTGCCATCCGCTCTGTTCACATCACAGGCAGAGACAAAGATGCGCACAGAAATGCGACCACTGAGGTGTGGATTCGCCATGGCAACAGCCATGACCGTAACTGGCATGTCAAAGAAGAATTCCCTTTCTGTTTACATTATTCGCCATGGAAACAGACGCAGCCTGTGTGTAAGGAATGGTTCTGGTTAGTCCAGTAGGAAATGTGTGTGTGCGTGCGTGTGCACGTGTTCATGGATATTTCAGAATAATGCATATTTTTGTGCACGTGTATATCTTGTGTGTGTGTGCGCGTGTGACGATGTGACACACTGTGCGCATGAACATTTGTGAGTGCAGGCGTGCAATGGATGTGACGAACATGTTGCACAAAGGAGGAGGAAAAAAAAGAGCAAGATAAATGATGACAAACAACCTGCCAGGCAGCATCTCTGCTCACAGGAGCAATTAAAGCAGTTAGCTGCTAAGATCCAGCACCACAAAGTCTCCATATCAAGCGCTAATTCAGTCAGACTGATCTCGTTAATGTCACGACAACAAGTTGTATGCTACCCTGTCCCTCTGGCATAACACCTAACAGTGCCGCTGCAAATGTAAATGGATTCAAAATTCAGGCAGGGTTTAAATAAATCAGAATGGATAATTCATAGTCTTGGCTCCCTTAAAAAAATGTAAATCCTGACTCCAATTCACACCAAAAAAAAGCAGCAGAGCATCCCTTTAACATATAGCGACAGAGAGACAGCTGTTTTGATGTTTGGATGAGAGAGCAGCGGGTGGGTGACTCAGCAGTTTGTCTCCTGCGACCTTGGAAATTCCTCTCATCTCTTAAACACACACACACACTTGCACACGGACACACATTGCTGCCACAGCACCACAGCACCACAGACTCCTAATCTGCAGTCAGAACCAAGAACGAGACAGTATTTCCTCATTGGTTCTCTTTTCACACTACTGGAGACGCCTGGGTTGGAAGGAGGGAGGAGAATATTAAAATGGAGTTGTCGTGAAAGCAGACCAGATATCATGCTTTCATGATATCTGGTATGAGAAGCAAAACAATTTATAATTTCACAATTTGGAAAAGGAAACAGCTGATATTTTTGATATCAAGACACATCTGATTTCTACAAGACCTGTTGGTTGACCGGGGATTTAAAATGCATGCATCCCATACTGTAGGTAAACGCCACACACGTGCATCCATTGCCTCCATCTCGACAGAGTCGAATCTGGTGCAGGGGCTGGAGGTCACCATGTCGACTTCCTCAGAGTACTCTTGTCAGCCAACGCAGAGTGAGATAGATTTCTACTATTAAAACAAAAAAACAACTAAACGCAATTGCCCCTAAAAATGGACCAGCTTGGTGCCAACTCTCCCACTTGTGAAGCTGAAATCACTCTTCCGTCAGCCGACCGGCACCAGCCCTTTCATGCGTCATGATCACAGGCTCATTGATCAGCTGCAGGCCTGACCACTAATAATCCAATGATATTTATGCATTTTTTTTTGTAGCCATGTTTTGACTCTCAGTTTCTATTACCGACACAAATACATGCCGAGACTTGTTGTTTCATCCTGACACAACTCGTTTCCCAGCAGCTCGGCTGCAACGCCTTCCAATTCAACCCACAAAAACCGCAGCCGCCGCACCCAGATACCATTGCGCGCCGGAGAACAGGTGTTACACCGCAGCAGCTATGCAGTCAGATTAATCCTGGCTTTGCTCACCAGATGATTTAGGCATTTGATCGCCGCTCCGTCACGAAAAACAAGCATAGCAAAAGAGTTGTGTCAACATAAGTAGAGAGTGGCTCGGGGTGCGGCCGGCCTTCAGGTTACACAGTATCAGAGATACTAATGAAGACATGATGGATGAAGACAATCAGAGATAGTATCCCAAGTAACTAATTACTTTTTAATAGAGTTAATGGTCCCTGTGTAAAAGGGCAACTAGTAACTGCAAGTAAGTCCAAATGACTGAGAGCTAGAGAGTGCTGCTGTGACAAGACACAATGAAACACACACAGCTCATTGTTATCATCAGTTTTACATTCAAATATTCGATTATATCAGATTTATTCATGCAAATATCAAAAGAGCCCCTCAACTGAAACAAAAAGTCTATCCCTGTCTCTCCACAAAACAGTTTTTGAAGTTTTCTCTGTGTGTATAAGGTTTTTGTGTCCGACACGTGTGTGTGTGTGTGTGTTGTGCTCAAGGTCGGCCTGCGTGTAACCAAGTGTAACTGGGCCAGGCTGAGCCAGATAAACGGCCACAGCCTCACGTATGCTCTGATGCAAGTACAGTAGTGGGAGTCTGTCAAAGTAGGTCAGCTATAATATTGAAAAAGTCTCCAAGCTGTATATTGTGTGTGTTTGTCCCTTTTGTGTTGGGCTTACCAGAGTAGGCAGTATGACGTATGTGTGGGACTTGTTTTAAACAAAAAGTGGATTAATATCCATGTGTTCAGGGTTGTAGTTGAGAGTCTATGTAGGTATGTGTGTGTGTGTGTGTGTGTGTGTGTGTAAAGTCTACCCTAAATTACCTGTCCATAAGACAGAGTGTCTTCTGGCCAGCAATGCAGCGCTGCTTCCATTAACGGCAGCAATCATTCACAATCTGATGGGCAACAGCTAGATGTTACCATGGCAACCTGCCGCATGCCTGACCGAATATTACTTGGGTACATGTTGTTACATTGCCACTAATCGCAGCCACCTGATTGCTAAGGGATAAAGACAATGAAAGGTTATTAGGGGGAAATATAAAGTTTGACATGTGAGTCAAACAATAAGGCAAAGGTTTAACGAGTGGAATGGAAAAGCAGATCAAGTAAAAATGCGTTCAACATTCTATTGTTATCATCAGAGTCTAAATTAAAAACAAACAAAAAAAACCTGCACAAAGTGTGAATGAATTCATATTTCAAAAGCCTCTGCGCATGCTTTCAAAGGCAAGTGGGTGGAAAAGGATAACAATATTTCATGTTTGTGATTGGATCAGTCAGAGTGCAGAGCCAACATACCAAAATTAAAAACGAATGAATCATGCGAGTGCCTTATTTTTCCATTCAGGCAGGCAAATGTTGCCAAAAGACAACAAGTCAACAATGTGAACAGAACTAAGCCAATCATTTATATTTTTAATACCACACAATCGATGCCAAGAGTAGGTATGTGCTTAATATTTGTATTTTTAATGTTTTCACTAAAGATAAATTACGACACACTTTAACAACCATCCGTCACATTTAAGTGGTGTGTTGTATTGCCGTGAGCAGCCACCATCGGCGTTCACACAGGCTTCCTCCATCTGTCGCCTCGTCACGGGATGCATCAGCCCAAAACCCATGAATCAGCACGCAGGTTTGTCTGTAGGTGGACCAAGATTCACTCACGACCCCGTCGGAGCTGCTATTGTGCGTGCGTCACCGTTAAATGAGGTTGCTTTGCACAATGTGTTCAAGCGGTCAGAGTGTCGGCGTCACGCCTGCAAAATTTCTGGCCAAAAAAATAGCTCCATTAAAAAAATCGAATGAAATAATACCTGCGGTGACCACGGATGACCCGAAATGAACAATTTCACTCACTTAGTGCCACATGATAAAAAAACTAAACAAAACAATTACTACTACTGCGAAAAAGAAACTACTCTGGGTAATGACGTGGAATGAACCCGAACATTTCGTATTATCTTAGGCTTTGATTTTATTCTAGGACAGACAGAAAAAAAAAGACTGGTGCCGGAGCAAATGTCTTCTTCGTTTTTACACTACATCTCCGCGGTGATCAACGCTGAGATGGCGCACAGGCGGCTCGAAACTCCCCGTCACGCGCGTACAGTCGAACATGTAGCTTCATGCCTGTTAACAGCCTGAATCTCATCCGGCAGGGAGGCCTGGTTCCTGGCATATGAGCGAGCGTTGTCAATATAACCGGTTTTACATTGATGGACTCAGGTCAAAGGTAACCCACATCTTTGCTAACCAATGCATTGTGGACTGGATATACACAGGATGGATATTTTTCTTTCTACCACGTCTTTGCTCAGAAAAACCAATCCCAAGCCTGCCCGCTCTGTTCTGTGGCAGCAGGAGATGAAAAGAGAAAGACAGCTTTAGATCTGTGTGCCCGCAGCGGACCGAGCCCTCGCCAGCGCGGAGGGGCGCGGAGGGGAAAGAAAGATGGACGGACGCAGGCCCGAGACAGTCGGTTTCTTACATTTCCACCACGGCAGCGGCTGGATTCGGAGGAAAAAAAAATCGTAAAGGCTTTACGGCATAGAACAGAAAGAGAAGACCTTTGTGTGGGTCTGGTGGTGGCAGATGGCAGGAGGAAAGAAGGGCCGATTGAAAAATCACTTCTAACATATTTCTCCGGGACACCGTTACAGGGCCCCTGAGGCCAACCCCCCTGGGCTGATACGTGTCCCTACGCCGCCCCCCGCCCCCCGGTCCATTTTATTTTCATTCCAATTCAGCCTTTCTCAATTCCCTGTTATCTCTCCTTCTTCCTCTTCTTTCACTGGAACCACACAGCCTTGAGGGAAAATACGCTAAGCCTCTTTCTGCCTCTTTCTGCCGCTCTGCACGGAAAACTGTCAGCAGTCAGCTACGACTATCGGAGGCATCAGGGGCTTACGGTCTGACTATTCACACATAAAATATTGAAATGTTCTCGGAAATAATAATGATTTTTTTCCCTTTCAATGTAACGCTGCACACATTTTATGGAGGTACGAATGCGGAGGCACCGTATCTCAATTGTGTCTCCGTCCCCCAAGCGCAGCTAACGGGATGTAATTAGTCAAAATTAAGCTCAACTTATCGCTGTTGTGGTTTGCAGAGTGAGGGCCGCTCTGTAGGAAAGCTTTCTATGACTTTAGTCTTTTTTCGTAAAAAAACTAAAAGGATGGAAGCTTTAGGAAGAAAAATTATGAAAAAATACAAGCAACGCAATCCCAACACACAACGCAGTCTGAAAGCATCTCTCCGAGAGTGCCCACAGCAGATACACAATGACACAATCTTGATGGACCCAGGATACCGGTCTGCTTGTCGGGGAGAAATTTGAGGTTCTTCGACTGGATCGATTTCCGGGGACAGCGAAACAAGTTGACAACATTGACGTTGACGAAGTTATCACCCTATAAAGTTGATGCAGGGAAATTGTAAGCAGGTTGTTGCCTATTTTTTTTTAATGCAAAAGACAGGGAGAATATCAACATGTCGTTGGAGGGATACAGTATTTCTATAAAAAAAAAAAAAAAGTTCCTAAGTAACTTAGGCACAAACTAACACAGTGTGTCCTCTGTGGACCTCTAATGATGTTTTGGGCGCACGATAGCCTGCAGGAAACCGTTAGCAGCTTCTACACTGGCGCACAGCACCGTGTCCCACTTGATCGCTAAAATATGGTCACTCACCGACAGCTAAATTCCTCATAGCAAGCATTCAACACACGGCGTCCCAGCAGGCTGTATGCCTGATTTCCCTCTCGAGCAGCAGATGTCGTCGTGCCGACCCTTCAGTGCAACGGGACTGAAACCAAATCCTCCCGGAGAAAAACACTGAAGCATTACCAGCGAGTCTAATGTTTCTGCAGCTGTGTGCAACAAATTACACAGCATGATGTCAATGTAACTGTAACAAAATGAAAAACTGAAGGGATTCAAGAACCAAACGCTTTAAACGTCTTATTATGGTAGATTAAAATATGAGTAAAAATAAATTGATGAACTCACACTACAATTATGGGAATGATTCTCTGCACATTCCCTTACTTAAATTGAATGACTGCCATGACAAAACTTTCTCTGTATACTTTTTCGATCATACGGCTATGTTTACATGCCTGAACAGCAAAAGACACAACTGTGCGCACAGCTGTCAGAGACAACGTGCTTTCAGCGTGGGGCCATTACAAGCTGGTGGTCGCTGAGAGGCTTAAAATAGAGCGCTGATCCGATAATGGACTAAAGTTTATGATCATTATTACTCAGAGGTCTGGACACACGGGTCTATCGGTGCAAAGCGATACGTGCTGCCTTCTCACACACACGCGCGCACACACAAGCACACACACAGGTTTACATAAATGCACTTAGTGATAAGGGAAGTCTTGAAAAATAACAAATGAAATGGTTTGCGTCCCATTTAGTGCGTGTCTGTAACATAAGTGTAGCTCAAATTTGGTAGCACAGAGCGCAGCATATTCAGCGTTAATCTGCGATGCCGTCCTCAGCTTGTCTGTAACTAGAAGATAGGCACGAGCGCTGACTGTCAACAATGACGTCAATAACAATAGCATCACAAGAGAAATCAACAAAGCAATTACAACAAAAACAAAACCGTTGAGGATTGATTTTAGCTTGATATACTTCATTAATTCATACTGGTAAAAACGACATTGCGCGAACCAAGTTAAATTTTCAAATGACACGACACATGAAGAGCCAAGATTATCAGCCAAACTAACCACAGGTGTGTCTACAGCATTTAACCGAATAGGCTGTTCTGTAGGCTCACTTTTATTTTCACCTTTAAATAATAATACAATATATTAACCGGCAAAAATCTATGCTTCTATGCAAGCTAACAAGACCCTATGAGTGCTCACTATTTCCTTCTATGTGTCAGTTTGAAAGGTACGTTATCGGAAGGAATATGAATGATACCTAAAACTCAGGGAATACGACCCACGTGGAGCGAGAAAGTTTATCGTTGACCTTGGAAATAGCAGGCTGTAAAAAATCCTAACTTAAGTTGAAAAAAAGCACAATCCGCAACTCTGCTATTGACAAGAAGCGTGAACATGGTGATTTTTGTCATTGATCAGCAGTGTCAACCACCGATACAAAAAGTAACAAAAAACTAAGAACAAACTCTAGCTCCATGACCAATAACCATTAAGTTCATGGTTGATGACATATTCCACCCATAGGCAACAACTGCAGCCAGTCACAGTTTGTCTTGCTGGGAGAAAGACAGGAAGAAAAGAAAAAGCGTCAGGAAAAAAGATGGGATGGACAAATAAACGACAAGCTTGTGGGCCTAAGTTGATTTTGTCACAAAGCAAACAACCATCTTTTGTTCTATTTATGAGACACTATTTATAAAAATGGATGAAAGAAAAAAAAATGTAATCTGCGTCCGCAGTCAAAAAAAGGAAAGCGACTTGGAGTTGAACAAAGGGACACACTGGGAGGTACGTGACATAAAGAGAGAGATATGGAGCGAGATAAAGAAGGTGTGTGTGTGTGTGTGTGTCCGTGTGTGTCCGTGTGTGTCTGTGTGTCCCCGTGTGTGCATGTGTGCGTGTGTAGTCCCAGGAACATTGGCGAGAACAATGCCATCAGCAGGGAAGTAGAGCATCAATTAAGGTCAGCGTGCCCTAAATGGCACAGTGACATTCCCACAATGCATTACCATCATTGCCACCACTTTACTGTCACACACTTTGACAGTCTAGAAGATTTCCGTCCGACCTCAACCCAACGTCTAACCGGAACCCAGAGTCCAGAACTTTGATCAGCTCCATGCACAGTAAGGAATGTGTCCTGTGCTTTGCAATTCTGCCACAGACCTGAGGCTCACAAACACTGGGACACACATTCACACACACAGACACAAAGCACACACTCCTGTTGCTATTGAATTATTGAATAGAGATCAATAGTGACACACAGAACGCACACCAGGGGTTGGTAATAAGACACCGAGGCTGGCCACATGTACATGTCTGCAAACACACATGCATGTGCAATAAACCCACACTCACACACAAACACCTGTCACTGTGAGTTAAGGCATGTCTGATTAATCCTGTTTTAGGGGGGGGCAGAAAATGGTACGTCACACGCTGAGGAAGGGTATGAAGTACCTAAACGGAGCAGGGGTTTGAGTGTGTGCGCACAAACACACACACACAGGGCCGTGGAGACAAGGGTGACCGCACAGCGAGGAGACTAAACATGGTGTATCAGTGTCAGATATGCGACATAACATCCACCCCGCACAGATCACACATTCAGAAGTGTTAAGCTACAGTTTCCCCACATTTTCTACTAAACATTAACACAACGCTGCTACTTGGGAAGGTAGAAAACACTGACCTCTCCATCTTGGTAAGAGGAACTGGTATTGTTGACCAATTCATCATTGGCTGATTGTCCCATTGGCTGGCACATTTTGGACGACAGCACAATTTTGAATTTAGATTAAATTTTGTTGCTTGCCTGATCTAAACTCTTATATTTCTTCTTCCTCATCCTGCTTTTCCATGGTAATCACAAACCACTCCTCCATCCCAAACACACACAGGGACATGGAGACACACACACGCACACACACACGCACACACAAACACACTTCTGCTGATGCATCAGATTAAAGGATATGTCAGCCACTCTGGTTAATGTGTGGCTGCAACATGGTCGACTCGGATCATTGAGTCCTGTACCTATTCTGCGAAATGTGTGTGTGTGTGTGTGTGTGTGTTTTGTGTATGGTCCATGCCTTGTCAGCTACATGTCCATCCTTCCGGCACCGAAAACGTGACTCAAATTCCTTACATTCAGGGAAAATTCTCCTAATCCCTGTGTCGTTAATCCCAATCTGAATACCACCCCCCACAAACCTCCAGATTGCTGTCCAACCAGATGCAGCTCCTTCCTCACAGCAGGAAAACAGGCAGAGGTTTATGGGGTGTGAAATAAAACGCATGACAGGAGACCAAAAGACCGAAAAATACGCCACGTGAAACTGTAAAATGTATCATCATTGAATGACCAGTTTTTTATAGGTATAGAGTGCAAGATAGCGTGACTATTGCGCTAACGTTAAATAAATACAATTTGAAGCACAGAAACAGTAAGACTGAACACAACATGTCTCAAGTGAAAAGCCCCAAAATAATGGAAACCTAGTGAAATCGATCGGTTGATAAACTGTTATGCACCATTAGCCAATAGTAATGGAGGAAAAGTTGCTATGGATAGGCAAACACTGTTATGTATAATAGCTTATATTGTGAAATCATTTTCACCAAAGAAGTGACCGACACCAACGAATGGCTTACATGTAACAATGGCAAATAGTCAGCGAATGCTAAGGCTTACATGTAACAAGTTCGAATAGTTAGCTAACGGCTTGGATAACCAATAACAGTAGTCACAATGCTACAAAACATTACAATGCTAATAATACTAACAAGTTCCTTTTAGCTAAAGCAAAAACTAATGGAGTTATGTTTAAAGCAGTTTAATGGATATATTATTATTATTATTATTATTATTATGGTCATATCTAATTGAACGAACTGCTGCAGTTGGCGAACTGAACTGTGTTAAATATGTAAGTCAATGAAATACTAAATGAACGAATATGAGTCATGTGCGGTCATGAAGGCACAGTTGATTTCCCTAAGCTCAGTAAACCCGGGACTTATACTGACACATTATACAGACACTTCACACACAAACAGCCCATTATAACTCTGGTGCCATGGGATAAGAGTGGTAATACCACGATGCCATAGCTCTGGTGTAACCATAATCATCATAACAATGGAGAGATAAGCCCCCAAATTCATCCGACATTAGATCACAGAGAAGGGGTAGGCGGAAGAATAAATAAAGTGTGCCTAAGGTCAGTGCAGGTCCCGTCAGTGAAATACTCTAACGCAACCAACAAGTGCAGTCATTCAGTCAGTGTGAAGTCACTAACAATACACATCCTCCACATGCACCACATCCCAGGTAAATAAATAAACCACACACACACACACAACCACGGTGCGTACTCACGTGCCCAGCACCTCTTTGAAATCGAAGATCTTCTTGATGTCGTCGACCTGCTTCTTCCACGTCCCTCCTCTGCCGGCGTCTCCGTTCTCCCGAGCCATGGCGCTGCCTGCTTCACCGGCCCCCCGACCGACAAGGTGCTGCGGGAGGAGGGGTGGCGTGGGGAGGAGGAGGGGGGTGGAGGAGAATGACAGCGAATGAAATAAAAAACAAACAAACAGGAGGAGTGTTTAAAAAGAAGAAGAAGAAGAAGAAGAAGAAGAGGAGGAAGAGGAGGAGGAGTAGGAGGAGTGAAGCCGCTCAGTGTGCTGATGTGAGCGTCTCTGCGGCAGGACCATGCGAGTTCTAATGCAGGCTCTCTCTCGCTCCCTCTCCCTCTCTCTCTCTCTCTCTCCCACCCTCCCATTTCCTCTCCGTCCGACTGGACATCTACTGTCAAACCACGACCACGCTTCTCCTGCGAAGTGTCAATATAAAAGCTCCATTTAGATCACATCATTAAACAGCATGATGACAGGATACCATTAGACACAGGCAGACAAAAGGTTGTGCATTTTTTTCTTCTTAAATAATGAAAGAGGTAAAAAAAAAAGGGGGGTGCAAAACAGTATATCAAAGCCACCAACTTGATTCATAAAAACAGTCTTGAGAATGACATTAAAATAACACTTTAAATAACTAGTGTCACCTGGTGTTTTCTGTCGTGTGTCACGGTTGAAAAAGACAGTTCTACCGTTTTCTGTCAAACTACATGGATTTTCTATTGGTTCTATTACTTTCATGTATTTTTCCATTTCTGTCGTTTTATTTTGAAGTAATAGTCCCACATTTTCCTGTACCACGCCGGTGGCCTGTGTGTGACTTGACCACAGACCCGCTTCCACCTGCCACAGAAAAGCCTTTATCGGAGGTTTCCCACCTTAAAACAAACAGAGGAAATGTGTCCTTATAGCCGAGTTTGCTCATTTAACTGCTCTACAGAGAACGGGCGGCATCCTCCGACGACCGACCGAGGCTCACTGTGGCCGTCGTTATGGTGATAAAGGATGCTGATGGGACGCTGCTCGTGCATCCTGTCCGACAGAGAGGTGTGTGTGTGTATTTATGTGTGTGCGCTCAGGACGTGTCAAGTTCGCAATGCGCCAGCTTGCTGACAACGACCATTGCGCATCAGTCAACCATTTGGAATCCCCGGAGGACGTCTGCGTGGATCAGCTGCACGCTCACCCGAGTTAACCTGATCCTGATCCAACACCTGGATTACACCGTGTCAGCACTGGTCCCTGGGACTCTGGCAGCTGCCGGGCACGGGGTCAACTCAGGCCGGCTACTGCCCACAAACACTACATCAGCCTTCTGTTTGTGTTACCTGTGTGTATGTGTGTGTGTGTGTGTAGTATAGTAGGGATACACACACACACAGCAGAGAGGGGGAGGACAGTGTGCTGCAGCCTCAGCTGCTCATGAGTATTCAGGCTGCAAACTACTGCAGCTCTTCCTCAGCAAGGAAACCACCCCCCCACCCCCCAACCATCCTCGCCCTTTACTCTGAGTCAGCAAATCTGACCCCCCCCCCCCCCCCCCAGGGAAAGAGGCGTACAGTCGAAGGTAGGTGAGGCGGTATTGTTCTTTTGTGCACGCAGCTTGAACACGGCCATAAATTGTAGAAGCGCACACATGGGACAACACTTTGATTAGCTGGGTGAGTGAGTGGAGCCAGAGGACCAATGAAGGACTTACTGGTATTGGCCGAGGATCTGTTGGAATCCATGTTCGTTCTCACACTTCTTCACATCTGTGCAAATTTCAACGGTCAACCAGTTTTTTTTCTTTTAAACAGAGGTCGTATGTGATAAAAGCAGATGCCCGATCACTGTCGCCGTTTTCTGGGACACAAAATTAAAAGTTTGCTGCGAAATAGTGAAATAGTCCAATTAAAAAAACTGTAGCCCCGGGAGAAATACATTCCCTGGTTGATTACACCTCAGTGGGGGGCAGGGGGGGTTCCGAGACGAATGATAACGTCTATGAGCTTCAAAGACTGTGCGTCTTTGGGTCCACAAACGAATATTAATCAGTCAATTCGGTTCATTTTGTCCCTGGACACAGTTTTTAAGCTCAAATATATAGTTTTACTTTGACACTGAAAACATTTGGGATCAGCAGGTAGAGATGTAAACACAACCCAGAAATATTATCCATTTCTAAAGTGGTTACTGGTTTGGTTTCCACCAACAATATCTGTCAAGCATCTAAATTCCTCCCCACGTTCGCCAACAAAAGAGATTTTGATGTGCGTATGTCACACAGCAAACCCTGCGTCCACACATCAGTACGGAGTGTAGTCAGGACACCACCTCCAGCTCCAGACTGTTGTTCACCGCCAGAAATCATCGTCATGACGATGATTCATGTGAAACATTCCCCAAGACATGCGCCCTTGTACGCCGCTTCCCGTCCACAGCGTTTTGGCCTGCGACCCGTAACTATCGTCGCAGCGGCTTTTTCCATCTCCCTGTAATTGCTCTATCGCTCTAGTGAAGGACAAAAAAAAAACCCCAGAATGAAGTACCCCTCCGCTGTGCATGCACAGCTCATTTAGCTCCCAGGCATGATAAGAGCTTGCGTAAAAAAGCGCAATCAATTTCCAACGTGCTAGTTTATTGCACCCACCAGACTGACAGCCGAGTCAATACACGACAAGAAATGTAATGTTTTTTTTTTTTTCTGAGCAGCAGTCAGCAGCAATGCATGATGGGAAAACAGGTCTTGAAAAAAGCGCCCGGAGCGGCTTGGAACAATGACTGTGTCAAAGCTGCTCATGGGGAAATTGGCAGGAGGAGATTGAAGGGGCCAGGGATGGCTGGGCAGAAAAAAAGACCCCTCATAACACACGCAAGAGGTACAATGTGATGTGTGCGTCGGCAAGTCGGTGTAGACTTTTTGTGCGTAAATAAGGGTAGATAATGTAGTATAGACAGGTGGGTATAAAGTAAGATTTACAGTGTTAGTGAATACTTCCACCTGCAGTTATTACAATTTTCCCCCAAATTTGATTACAGACGATCTGACACTAATGAGGCTTCACTCTGCTCATCTCTCCTTTACGACTGGCAGGAAAGCGATCAGCCAGTGTCGGAGGCGGGAAAGACCGTAAACATTAAACATGTTCCGTTCAAATAACAGAGCAATTAAATAAACCCCATGGATGGCGTGTACAGGTATCAGGAGAGAAATCAGGCTGACTTTACAAAAAAGAAAAAAGAAAAGCTCAACCTGGTCTAACGGTAAAGAGTCACCTCATGCAGATTACACTAAACGGAGGGGTCTGGACACTAGCAGCTACTCTTTCAGGGAAACGGTCACTGCGGAGCCGTCTCCTCCTCCTCCTCCTCTTCCTCCTCCTGCTGCTGGCTTTTCTTCTGGGGGAAATCAAAGAAAGGAGAGGAAACTTTAAGATAGAGCTAACATTTTGCAATTCCATACTGAATTGTTGTGTGATGAAGATTTTGAGGATTTTAGCTTTCAGCAAATTTCTTCATGGTGGTACTGTCAAAGGATTACTTTATCTTTAAGGTCAGGGGCGAATTGGGGTTATGGCTAATAGTCTTGGCAACTGAAACACTTTAACCTTTGCGTTGGATTAAAGATTTTATGGTTCCAGTACACAAAGAGGTGATGGTGGATTTTAAGCAAAGAAAAGTTATGTTTACATTGAGTGTTGCCCTGATGCATTTTCTCTATACATTAGACTGTGTGTCATGGCGAGGAGTTTGTGGACCAGATAAACATAAAACAGGGAAAATAGCACCGTAATGTCTAACAGGACAGCGGTAGTATGCAGCTACTATAAACTGGAATTGTAATGTACGGAATGCGAAATAGATCGTGTCAATGGCAATAAAGTTTAAACCAATGGAACTGCTTTCTAGCTACGGTGCCTCGCATACAGTGAGTACAGGATAGAATATACAACCAGTTGGTGTGATGCAAGGTCTTCAAAACAGGTCCTGAGAAAGATCTATTGCAGCAAACATGAATGCCCCACCACAGTATGAGCTTAAAAGCCTAAGTTGTGCAGAAATGTGGACGTCCTACCAGTTTGAGGAAGTCGATGAGTTTGTACACGTCTTCTCCAGTGGAGAGGTCAACAAAGTCCCGTGGGATCCTGTAGCTCAGACAGGGACTGGGCTGCACCGTCACCTCGCTGGTGGTGTAGCGGAACGCCGGGCCCTCCTGCGCACACACACAGATACCACGTGGTGATTATCAAACCGTTTCCTACTTGAGGTTACCACACTCGATACAGTAATACAGTATAGAGCCTCAGCTGAGCGGCTGGCCGTGTGCAAATAGGCAATCCATAAATAAAATCTGCTCTCATAAAATCCTGTGGCGATTGGTTGACCTGCTGCTGGGCGACGTCTCCTCCGGACGTCAGCTCCTCCCAGCTGAACAGCAGCGAGTCCGTCACCGCCCCGAATGGGTTCAGGTCAATTAGCCACACCTTCCCCTGCGGGCGCAGACACACGCACACACACACAGGAAATCAGTGCAACACAGTTTGCATGGGGATTTGGCATTAGGAAGATTGATTTTTATTAACACAGAATAAATTATTGCGCTTACCTGGCTGTCCCTGTAGACATCCAACACAACTGCAAAACAGACAGAATTATATAAACCACAGTGTATCCAATAATGGAACATTCACATTACTCTATGAGAAGGTTTCACAAACACAATGTAAAAAAACTTCAATCAATCTTTTCCGTGTGTTTCCTCCTGCCTCCATGACACATTTAGAAAAGGTACAATAGGTTACTTTTATTTGTTAAATGTCTTAACACAACTAAAGCCGCCTTGTGTTTTGTTTTGTTTTTTTGCCGAGTCATGTACTTGAATTGCCTAACTTTTTCAGCAGACTGACCAGTCATTGTGTTGTATTGAATGCAAGACTCCTAACGGCAACGCCTAATTACATACTGTGCATTAGTGCATAAATATGTCATGACTTTGAGAAGTAAAAACGGCGTCGGTGCGAGACGTGGAAAATGAAAAGGCTGGTGCTCACAGTCTTCGTCCAGGAACTTGTACTGGACGTGCTGGCCGAAGAACTCCTGTATGGCCTGACAGATCTGCTCCTCCTGCTTCAGGATGTGATGGTAGTACTGGGTGTAGTCTCTCTGGGAGATAGCTGGGAGATTGGACAAATGTACTATGAGGTGAGTTTGAAACACATTTCCTATTTTTTTAATATGTATAAGTGTCTTAATTTAGGTGGCAGACTCAAATCTGCAGCTCACATATTATATTATCCCTGTTGTTTGATATTCAGTTCATATTTTCATATTCGTTCTCCAGCATGTTTCCCCTCACCATTCAATGTGGCGCCTGCCAATGTAAAGTGTGCGACAGAGATGTAATAGTCTTAGCGGAGGGTTTTTACCGATCAATTTGTTTTCTTTGACGAAGCAGCGGAACTCTCCACCAGGAATCAGTTCGCTCCACTTCCTCAGGACCAACTAAGGACAGAAGGTGACACGAGTGATGTGGTCCCCTGGGAAGGATGTGTGTGTATCCACACTTATGTACCCAAGGAGCAATTGGAGCAGAAGATGCAACAACAGGATTGGCCAAAAAAAAAAAAAAGATGTGTCTCACATGATGCTAAACTAAATCATCTTAAACACAGCAATACAATAAAAAATAAACATATAGAAATATAGAACTCCACCGAAACACCTTGGGACAAATTAAAATACCTCATAGTTAATGACTGGATCTGGGGAGTCCTGGTCACTGCAGTGAAGGAATCTGTAAATTGATGAGAAAGTGAGATAAGAGAGATAAGATAACTGACGAAAAACAAACCTAAAGGAGAAAAAGGCACAGCTCGACTTGAAGTGTGAAAGTTTCAAAAAGGCATATATCACACTGAGAGTTTTTTTGGAGGCTGTGCCCGGCCGTAAATCACTTGCTGCATTAAATATTTGTTGTGCGCAGCGGAGAAGCGCGATTCATAAGTCGCAGCAATTTTTCCTGCATACGCTCCCCTTGCTTTTTACCGCAGAGCTTCCTGCGCAGAAAACCTGGCCCATGTGATGTTGCCATGAGCTGTTCCATCATTAAGTTTTCACTCTGTCCTTTTTTCAATATTGAAAATGGATGAAATTGCCATTTTGAGCACCAAGTATACAAAATACACTCAAGTATTTACGAAGAGCCTTAATTCATTCTTTGTAAAAGCCCCTCTAGCAGTAGTTATATCTTTGAGTCTTGGATTTTTTAAATATATTCTATATACACATTGGGAAAAGCCCTCCAATCACACGATGTTGCCAACACAATGATTCACTGTGAGAAAGGCCCCTCATGCCTAGTTTTGGGACTACGGTCTGAGTCCTTTTGATTGTTTAAAAACTTGCAAAAAATTTAAGCCTTTTTTTAATTACGTATTGACACGTATTGAGTGGGGACTGGTGGGGAAATTGCAAATTTGAATGCATTTAAAATCAAATCTATAACACAGTGAATTGTGAAAGGGGCTGAATGTTACTGAAGCCACTGTGAATGCCAAGTAATCCTCGGTGTTTATGTGTGTGTTGATAGTAGTTTTAGGATTGCAAGGCTTACGGCTGTGTGAGGTCGTGGGTGATGAAGTCTGAACTTTTGAAGAGCAGAAATATATCACGGAGGCTGTCACACTGCAAGGAGCTGTTCAAAGCAATCCAGTTGGCATCCTGGAGGTGGGAGAGGAGGAGAGAGACGGAGAGGGAGAGATGTTAAAATATGCCTCAATCCTTAACAATGGCAGTGTCACAAGAGGAGGATCCTGTTCTTCAAATGTTCTAAGGTGTACGAGGTTTACAGGCAACAAACAATTTTCTTATTGCATCGACAAAAGCATCTCATGTAGAAGCACTTGTAGGAAGTAGCTGTGCAGTGTTTTACCCGAGGAGCGCTCCAGTTGAGTTTGGGAAAGACGAGGCCACCCAGAGCATTTATCGCCTCGAGGGCTTTAGAGGTGAATTCTGGGAACTCAGGAGCCTGGAAGACACAATCATCATTGCATTACTAAATCTTGTAAATGCCGTGATCATGAGGAATACAAAATACACTCTTATTTTAACTGCAAGAAATGCTAGGCGTCCTTACAGTGACTGTGGTGGTTGTCTCATCATCTGACCACTAGAGGGGAGTAGAGAAGGGCAAACAGGCGAAATATGAAGATGTTCATTTATGACTGGAACACTTAATGGAGGACATTAGATTTTTTGTTATGTATTACGTAATACATTTAATTTAATAAGTCAATCATTTAACGAAATTAATTGGCCAATAAGGGACTTCAAGATATTAATGAGATGCTCATTAGGTGAAGAGTATGTTTTTTAGTGATTGTGACCTTGAGAAACAATCGCTCATTTTATTAAGCGAGAAAAATAAGAAAGCCTTCTGGCTTTCAGGTGGACAAACCACCTTTTCTGTTCCTTTACCTGAACGTCCTCCTCTGCATCCGAGTCGTTGATGTTAGTTTGAGTCTGCTGTGTGTTATGGTCACTGGAGGGAAGAGAAACAACAGAGAAAAACCAAATCGATTTTGCAGCTGCATTACAGACCAGGCTGAATTTTAAACCGACACAAAACAGCAGTGAGGATCTTAATGTACAATAAGACTCAAACAATGACACAAACAGTGTCAAATCCAGACTAGTTACAGCCCTAGACATCTCCACACAAATGCTTCTTAAACACTGCAAGTCACCTGGCTTAAACACTAAATGAGGGGCAGCATCATGGGATGGAGGTGAAGGTGCAGAACTATTTAGCATATTAACGTAATGCACAGATAAACATATACGACTTACAGTATATGAACGATATACAATATGTCAGCTGTAAATGGCAATCATTCTATCATACGCAAGATGTTAAAAAAGGCAGTGTTTATGTTTCGTCATACCTCCCGGAGACGACTAGTGTCCCATCGTCCAGTAAATATTCTATTACATCCTGAGGCAGTTGGAGAATCAAACTGAAAAATAAAGAGTGATCATTTCAAATGTAAACAAATATATGGGTAGATGAATAACACACAACACAAACACGTGTGGTTCCAGCTTTGAAATGCCCCCGATCAGCAGGTAAATAAGATAGATAGGTGGCTGCTAACTCTCTTGCCTGCGAGCTAGGGAGCTAGCGTTACATGTTGGCTAATTTTGCTGTTTCATCAAAACTGCGAAAACATATTTCCTCCACCATATCTGGCAGCTGTTTACCTTTTAATCGTATGTTTCTTGAATATCGGATACCAAACCGAAAACTGACAGTTGATGACTTGCTCCTTCTTCATGCTGCAATATCCTGAAATGGAAAAGTGTCCATCGATGAATACTGTCCGAAGTCATTATAGTTTCCCGAGGCTTACGGCAGCGTTTCTTTCCACAGCGTGAATACATTCTAGTTTGTTTTCTCTATTTTGCGCACTCGTATGGTTTATTCGTTAATAATGTTTTTTTATTAAGATCAATTCCGCTGACAGTCAGTCGAGAACCTTTATTTAATTTCTGGAACTGTGTGATACATTTGGGTTTGAACATGGGGAGGTGTTTTTGAGGTGCACGCGTAGGCGTGGTCAAGGAAAAAACCCGCTGAATTTGACATAGATCGTTTATAAGAAAGATTGGTCACTCGTATCTAAACTAAATAAACGCGTAACATCCGTTAACCCATTATTCCCATAACGCACTATACACATATATCATTGTTAAAATATGACACAATTCATTTCCCAGTTAGTGTTACTAAATATAATCTACCAGACAGGAAGCGTTATCTGATTTATATATGTTTTTTATTGTAAATGACTATAATTAAGGGGTAGCTTATAGTTATATATTCTTTTGAATCAAGACATAACAAAAAAAATACCCCCAAAACCTGATTAAATCTATCATATAATTTGACTCAGGTGACGCATGCGATCACCGGAAGTAGGAGCAGAGTTATCCCTCTGCGCTTGTGTACATCTCTGCTGCTGCAACCGTACGGTTTGGCTTTCACGTGAGTTAAGTTTAGTCGTTTTCTGGGTTTTACTTTGATTGTTTTAGTGTGATTGCTGTGATCCCCACGCAGCGGTCGCAATTTCTGACAGTGCAGCAGCGAGTTGACGTGAAATCGCGAGAAAAACGAGTAGAAAAGCTGAAACGTGGCTGGAGTTGCCAGGCTGCTAATTGAGCAACTCATGATCGGACACGCCGCATCTCGACTTTCTGGAAATTGTGGATCTAACCGAGTTGTCGGTTGACCCTCCTGCTGATCCGTGTGGTGATCCGACTGCAAAAAGTCTCTAACTCGCCCTCTCGTCCGTTTACAGTCCACCAAGGTTCAACAATGAGCAACTCTGAGCAGCCCAAACTGACCACTGACCCTCACATAGTGAAAGAGGAGGTACGTCACACCACCGCACCGCATTACAGTCAAATCTGTTTTTGTTAAGAGGTATGGACACTGCAGCATTACCACAGGGAGCAACTGAGTGTTTGAAGTACACGCTTGTTGTACCGGATGCCTTCAGGTCGATGGTTAAGATCAGATCTGGTCTGTTGAATCTGAAGGATCGATTGTGTCACTCCCTTCCCGTGACCGTTATCACAGATCACCATGGATACCAAGTATACAAATAATCACCCCCACATCTTTAAAGTGCAGTGTTTACAAAAAAGACGATATTTACTCTTAGGGGAGACTAACGTGCAGGAGATGATGATAGCATTTTGCCATTACTGTACACCTCTGTGTTCCAGCTCATGGCAGCGGGGAAATGGTTAAAACTGGAGAAAACGACATATGTGGACCCAGCTGGAAACACCAGGTACTGTTCTGTCACTCAGTAACATGGCTCAGTTCAAGTGGCCTCCTTTGGTGCTGTCTTTACTTCCTGTTTTACATCCTCCAGAGCCTGGGAGACCGTGAAGAGGACCACAAGGCAGACCAACGCGGAAGCAGACGGTGAGCCTATCCATTTTCCACCCTCCTGGCTGTTTGAAGTGTCACAGAGTTTGTCCATGGGGGTGTTGACACAATTTTCCCACAGGTGTGGGAATCATCGCCCTCCTGAAACGGACTCTCCACAAAGACTGTGTGGTGATGGTGAAGCAGTTTCGTCCTCCCATGGGATGCTGCACTCTGGAGTTTCCTGCAGGTCAGACTTTTTTTTTTCCAATTGCGATCGTGGATCAGGTATTTGTGGGACACGTGGAGAAACGCTGACCCCCTAAACGTCCTCATCTTCCCTTCTGTCCGGGAGTGATGCCGCATCTTTGTTTTCTGACAACATGGGTGATTGCTGCTGTGCCCAGGGTTGATTGACGAAGGGGAAACGGCGGAGGCCGCCGCGCTGAGGGAGCTGAAGGAAGAAACTGGTTACAAAGGAGAAGTAGTCGGCAACACTCCAGGTATCACAGACAAATACTGTGCATTTGATTGCATTAACTGCCTCTTCTTAAGTGTCCGACCATATGAAATGTTACTGCTTTGATTGTAGTGACCTGTCTGGACCCTGGGCTCTCTAACTGCACCACCCAAATCGTCATGGTCAACATCAATGGAGACGATATGGAGAATATTAACCCAACACAACAGCTCGGTGGGTGGATTCATCCGCACGCTGATTTGTCCCCTTGCACCTCATTTCCACAATTTGGGGGTTTTGCTAAGACTTCATGATAAAAGCACAAGCTGTGTCAGGAATATGTTTGCACGTAACTCTCAAGTACTAATGACTTTCGTATCTTGTGCTCTTTCACAGGAGATGGAGGTGAGTTAGGTTTCTTACGTCTTTGCAAATGTCTTGTATCATACAGCAGATCATCACATGAGCCTTTTGTCTTTCCTTTTCAGAATTTGTCGAAGTCATTCTTTTGCCTCTCGATGAATTCCAGACGAAAATAGATGGTGAGACAGGCTTTTCCAAAGTGAAGTTATAACGAGAGGGACGTGCGGATTGTTGCGCGCAAACTAATATACACTGTGCTTGTTTGCTCCTGCAGATCTGCTGAAGAAAGAGAAAATCGTGGTGGATGCTAAAGTTTACATCTTTGCCATGGGGATGGTTCAGGCTTTCTTCAAACCTAGGGAGCTCCCTGTGCTGAAGCAGTGATGCACAAGTGTTCGGGAGGAGAAAGAGAGGAATACTAGTCTTCAGTCATAGTCATAGGGCTCCCACACAATTTGGAAATGCACTGAAATGAGACAAATGATTTCTAAACTCTGACAACACATTGTATGAGGAATGAATCTTGCATTTTGGCTTGTAAGAAGTATTTTAACGCGTCTATGAAATGTAATTGCCATCCACAGAGGAATCTTGCAGATGAAGCAATGCAACTATGTGTGAAAATCATAATGAATACAACAATCTTGAAATCAAATAATGAAATCAAGGTCTTGAAGCTGAAAAAAGGTGAACCTATGAAGGAGCCCAGTTTACACTACATGCACTGGACCAAACGGTGCACTCAGTATATATGTACTTAATACACCTAAAGGCCAGAAACAGGCTGGGGCTAATTATTTGCACACTTACTGCAGAAACTTACAGTCGTATACTGTTTTTTATGAGATTATAGGTAGTATAATTGGATGCAATGCGTTGTATTGTTTTAGCTAATAACTGTAGTACATTCCTTGCATGTGCAAACATACTGTTTTGCTGACTTGATGCAGAAAGTAAAAAATCGCTTAGCACATCCATACTGTTATAAATTTCCTTTGAGTCAAGTGTTTTGAAAATTTGACACATTTGTGTTCCATAATTATCTTTTCCTCCCAAAGTCAGAATTTCAGTGGTTAATATTTAATTTCAATCTCCTAGAAACAATGATTGGTGAACAGATCAACTAATCGGTCTATTAAAGTAAAACCAGAAAGCTATGGTCAGATAAGTAACTAAAGCAAACATCCCTCTTTTGGATTTTGTCCAAAAATATCCTGAGTGCTGAAGAAATTCACTCACTAACATTAGAGAAAGTAAAATAGCCATTAGTCAGACATTAATTCCTACAATGTGACATTTTACTGTGTTACAAGTGTGGTTTTTTTCTCCATTCCACTGTAATGTACTGTGTTGATAAACTGATATATACCATGCTGTGCCTCTAACCTGATTATGGTGCAATTAACCTGACCCCGATGTTGTATTTACCTTAGAAACTAAAAATGACTGACCAATGAGTAAACATGAAACTACCCCACAATCTGGACTTCTGTCTTAAACCGACTTGCAACCACTGAATGAAGTACACTTGTAGATGAAATACACTGATGTATTGATAGTATATGCCTGCAATTAAATATGCAGCTCTCACAGAAAATACAGCTTCACTCATTGGTCTTTAGTTTGCTTTGGTGCCTGTTGATAGCCTAATATTGTTGAAAAGCATATAACAACAGTCTCAATTGTATTACTAGGTGATCCACCTGCATCATGTACACATGAAAGCACAAAATTATATACTGTCAGAAGTGGGATTCGAACCCACGCCTCCAGAGGAGACTGCGACCTGAACGCAGCGCCTTAGACCGCTCGGCCATCCTGACTGAGATCGACCATGCCTATACTGCTAGGAGAAACCGGAAGTATGGTCGAGGAAAATCTTGGTAGATGACATAGGCAAGTGAAAATCAGGATATATATACTGTATATAAATTACAATGTAAATATTACTTAATAAAAAGCAATATGCATTAAAACAAACTAAATGCAAGTGAGACGTATGGTTAGTTTCCCGGACGCCTACTTCCGGTTTGTAATGCAGTGCAGGAAGCTGCTAACACAGTCAGGATGGCCGAGCGGTCTAAGGCGCTGCGTTCAGGTCGCAGTCTCCTCTGGAGGCGTGGGTTCGAATCCCACTTCTGACAGATTTGTTTTCTTCAAGGCCCTAACTAAACCACCCAAATCGGTGGTGCTATATAGCATATGTACACGCTACACTTCCACCAGCTGTGAAGTACAACGTATCAGTGCGCAATTGTGTACTCATGCGAATGCAAATAACATTTACCTTAACACAGCCATGGATTGATAAGAGTACAGTCCTGCCTTCAAAAATAACGTTCACTATTGTTAGGTGGCCGGCATTAGCATACCGTAACATTGTGGAAACACATTTGACAACATGCTACAAACTAACAAAGTACAAAATAATATGTCAGAAGTGGGATTCGAACCCACGCCTCCAGAGGAGACTGCGACCTGAACGCAGCGCCTTAGACCGCTCGGCCATCCTGACTGTGAGGCAATTTTACATCATCTTAGTTTTTTAAAGCTGACAGCAAGACACGAGGTATTAATGCAAATAGACATGGCAGTTTATGGTACTTCTATACATCTGTTTATGGTCATTTCGGAGCTGTAATAAATAAAAAAGACTCAACATACTGTACTGGCATATAATTAGAGTCTGGCGTCCAATATGTCCACCCTGGAAAACCCCCACGTGGGTACTGGCATATCCTGCATGGTTCCTGGCACACTCACACCGGCTCTTGGCATTCCACTGTCAACTTCATACTACGAAGTTGGAGTTGACATACAAGCTGTTGATGAATATTTATAAGGTGTTAGTGCATTAATAATTATTACATACATACGTTTACATAGGTTGAGTTTTGCATTTTATTTTAGATGCTATACCTCTAAATAAATAGACATGGTAGTTTATTGTACTTCTATACATCTGTTTATGGTCATTTCGGAGCTGTAATAAATAAAAAGACTCAACATATCGATAATCAGCTTTAAACATTCAGCTTAAACGCTCAAACATTTAACTCAGCGAGTTGAGGAAGGGGAAATGGGAAGATTCATATCACAATTTCATAACACCACAAATAGTCAGGATGGCCGAGCGGTCTAAGGCGCTGCGTTCAGGTCGCAGTCTCCTCTGGAGGCGTGGGTTCGAATCCCACTTCTGACAAAGATGTTTTCTTTTCCTTAGAACATCAGTATGTGCTATACTATGATTTGCATGCTCAACTCGGTTTTCTTACATAAAACCAGCTGGAGAATAGCATTAAACAAACAATGTATTTGTTCACAATGTTATACTGACAACATCCACTAAAAGGTAGCAAAGACCAATAAACGCCTTTAAATGCTTAAACATACTCATAATAATTAAGAAATCCATCCAAATGCATGTCTCTTATTGCCTCTGTGTACATTTTTAACCTATCCTATCTTATATTTCTTATTCATGAGGGCTTAAGTGAAACCAAGACAAGGGCCCTGCTGGACTTGTCTACTTTGTCTGCTTCAAGCTATGACTCGGATGACATGCTTTACAATGTGAACAGAAACAACTACAAGCTGAAGGAAGATGTAATAATAGGTCTACCCATCCCCACCTTACACAGGTAAATTAAATCTGTTTTTACTTTGGAACATTTTAAATCAGTAAGACTGGTCAGGCACTGCAGGGTTTTCACCCTGACAGATGCATCCATGTACTTACAGTCTGGCGTCCAATATGTCCACCCTGGAAAACCCCCACCTGGGTACTGCCATATCCTGCATGGGTCCTGGCACACTCACACTGGCTCTTGGCATTCCACTGTCAACTTCATACTATGAAGTTGGAGTTGACATACAAATACAAGCTGTAGATTTATAAGGTGTTAGTGCATTAATAATTATTACATACATACGTTTACATAGGTTGAGTTTTGCATTTTATTGTTGATCCTGCTTCAAACTGTCTAACTGAGTAAACACTATACAGTTCAAGGTTAGTAATATATATTTGTTTAAATCACAGCATCAGTTAGGTGTGAATAAAGGTCAAATATCAGATGAGAAGTTGTTCTTTCGAGTACTTCCTCCACCTCTAATGTAAACAAACTAACTAACGTGCTCTATTTGGATAAAGACTGTTACTTGTTAGTTTTGTTTTTTGTAAGTATCATTCTAATTCCGTCGCTACCTATGATTTAGATATGTGTGTCATTTGTAATGTCTTTGTTGTCAAATTGGATAACACATCCAAGTTATGCGGAAAATACAATAAACTGTGAAGTTATCGTCGCGTGAAAGAATCCCATACACCTGTTACCATGACAATACTATCAGGGTCTGAGTGTTATACGTCACACAATGTGGCCCCTACACAAATTAAGTGTTTGCACTATGTAAAACAACCTCATACAAAATGCTATTTGCTACTTATACATCGCTGTAGATAGGTCAGAATAGTGACATGAGGGATAATTGCGGTGAAAACCACCTTTGGCTGAAAGTCGTGTTAGCTAACTCAAGCTAGCAGTTGTCGGTCACTCGTACGTGAGTGTTTTTTGCCTGGTTATCAGTTTATCAGGTACTTTAAGAAAATGAGAAGAAACCAACAAAAAAAAAGTTTCTTAATTCAGTGTGTGTTTAAGTTGTCTTACCTTTGACCTGTCACGTAGAGTGAGACATGGACCAAAACAACAAGCACAGCAGGCTACATTCACAGTCCAGACAGGAACGTCGGAAATTCCACGCTGGTACGGAGATTAAGTGAACTACTTTGACGTGAACGTTTGTTTATTGTAGGCATAGGTGACAAAACATTTTAACAAAAAAGTGCCATCACTCATGACACCTTGGCCCAAAATGTCAATTAATACATTTACACAAAAAGTTACGGTCGGTGCAGCCAAAAATCATATTAAAAGTCTAAAAATGATGTGAAATCAACATTTCGTAGTTAGCGATTCGTTTTGTATTCAATGCATCCTTGCACCACAGGTGGGCAGAGCAGCATTTGAAGGCAACATTTTGTCATTCAATGTATAACAATCTAATGGCATTTAACTATATTGTCATCTTGTACTGTGTTATGCTATGTCATATTATATTATGTGACGTTGTATTACGTTATGATGTTATGTTATGTGTTGTATTGCTATGCTGCACTATGTTGCGTTGGATCATATTATATTATGTCGTACTATGTTATGTTGTAAGAGGTCGTGTATCATATTGGTTAGCCTATTATAGAAACTTTCTGACAACCATAGGACGGGGAGCGGGAGGGAGAGAGAGAGAGAGAGAGAGAGAGAGAGAGAGAGCCGACGCGGTGTGTGTGTGTGTCAGCAGCAGACGGCGGCCCACGCCTCCAGTCCCATCCACCGTCTCCTCCCCTCTCGTCTCTCGCTGTCTCTCCCGAGCAGCCGTGACGGAGACATGTCCGCCCGACCGGGATTCTACCGGCAGGAGCTCAACAAGACCGTGTGGGAGGTTCCGGAGAGGTACCAGAACCTGACGCCGGTGGGCTCGGGAGCGTATGGATCGGTGTGGTGAGTGTGTGTGTGTTTGGGGGGTGGGTGGTGGGGCGAGGCTGCGCAGCCACAACATGTACCGATTACTGGTGATGATGCATCAAAGCCGCCTGTGTGGACCGATGATGGGGTCGATTCTCGTCGCTGTAGTAAATACTGACTATTGGCTCGTGGCCCGCTGCCACTACGGGGTAAATAATAGTATATTAATAAAAAAAACGAAAACAATATATATTCATTTTGAACGTGTAAATATGCGAACGAATAGGATTGATTTACGTGTGTTGTTGCCTCGAGAGACCGAAAGAGAGAACAGGTCTGCAGGACTGGTTCTTCACCCAGTGATCACTGTCTGCTGCTGATCATATATATGGGTGGCAGGAAATAATAGAATGAGACAGTTAGTGCAGGAATTTCCCCCAATAACCCCCACCACACACACACACACATACACACGCACACACGCACACACACTCTCCTCTCTATAAATATGATGAGAAGCTCTGCAGAGGCAGTCTAGTGGGGTCCTAAAGAGGGATGCCACATTTGGCGAAGGCTATCACAATGCAAGTCTGCAGTAGGAGGATGCATCATCATCAGAGTATATATTCCTGGCATATACATTCTTGCATTTCATGCAACAGGACAGAACAGTGTCTGGGGCGGGGATCCCGTTGCCGTGGTGACGGCCACCAAGAAGGTTAATAATAGCCGGCTGATGGTTCCTGAGGAAATGAAGAGAGGAGGGTTTTGACACACATTCATGTGACAACAAACACAAAAATAAGATGATGAAGTTAAGTAAAGCAACCTCCCATGTTGGCATCTACGCGATGACAGTGAGGTGGAACCCGCTGGTACCAGTTGGAGGGAGTTGACCGGAGCCGGCACTCGGGGCCGCACATCGGTGCATGGACAGAAACTCTGAAAATATCTACTCGCATCCGAGAATCCTTCTGTTATCATCCAGTTAAAAAGTCATCTCCCTAAAAGCCTAAAAGCTCCGATCTAATCCCCCTCGCAGATCGCACTCAAATCTTTCCACACAACGAAAGGAAAAAAAACATAGATTGTGGGCCCGGCTTAACGAGGCTGGAAGTTCCCAGATCCCGCCGCGCTTCCCGCCAGAGGGACGATAGGAGCGTGAGATTTACAGTTTGTGATGACTGCATCCACTCCGAGACCGCTTTGGAACTGCCAGTTAGGTTTGGATTCATCATTGTCTGTTTGGCCCTATTTTGTCCGTGTGGGGAATATCTGACGAAGCCTGAATTGTACTGCATGTTGTTCTCACTCTGTCGAACATGTTTATTTTTTTTTGGGGGGGGGCTTTGTGTTGGCATAGGCTCACCCTCTCAACATTGGGATATCATCATGCCTTTTTTTTGAAAGGATCACATAACTGACATTCCACCAAGAAACTGACACAGAGCTGAAGCTGCGCTTGATGATTCACGCTCCCACACAAGTATTTTGGGTGTTAACATCTAGCTGACATTGCAGCCTTAATGCTGTGCTCACAACACACAATTGTGTGAGGGTAAAATGTTGCCTGGCTGCGCCATTTGCTCACCGCTGTTATACGACTGTAAGCACGTGGGCATTTTTGCAGCACGATAGCAAATAGTTTTCAAAGCGTCCATTCATTTTGAGTTTTTGAACTGTTCATTCATAAGCTGGTGTACACTGACTAGTTTTCATAAATCAAATCATAAATGGTGCTGTTCTTCAAATGAGGTCAGGTAGTTTGATATGTTTTGGAATAAGAAGAAGAGCACAAATGATTTTGAGGTTTCATAGACATTCCCCTCCCCTCCTCCTCTTATAGCCTTCACAATTGCTCTTTCCCAAGGCATCATATCGATGAACATCCCATAATGGCGAAGGCTGGCAGCGGTGTAAAGGCCAGTTACTTAAAAGTCTCTCTTAAATTACACGCGCAAACAAAAGACATTCCTCGGCACGCCGCCCAACACTGCCCCGCATTGTGTAGGCTGATCTCCAGCCATTGTCACTGACGTTCTCATGACAAGATTCGGGCAGTGAAGGGCTGGGGGATGGGAGTGCAGACTAGGCCATGACATCTCCATGTGTGTCTATGTGATAGGAGGGGTGGGGGTTGTGTCGTTTCACAGTTGACTCCTTGAGTCGTGCAGTAAAACAGTTCTCATCATTTATCTCAAACGGCTGCCTGTTCTGCAAGTCTGAGGTCACGGGTCTGAGCCGAGCACATATAATTCATTATAGCTAAAGCGGAAGAAGTTGCACCCCCCCCTCCCCCCCATCGCCCATGGGAGAGGTGGAAGAAAGGAACAGGGTTTGGAGGGTAGGTAGCGTGGCTGGTGTAAGAGGATATTTGCTGGTATTGGCCGTGGAAAAATTCCGGCACCGCAAAAGACACAGACACGTGAGAGAGAAGCTACAGGAATGCAAAGCCCAGTCAATAATTTAACACGCAGTGCCTCTCGAATTTTGGATATGTCACGGGACTTCAAAAAGTGTGGCACCCGACCGGGCTCGCCGTCCTCCCGGTCATCACTGGATCTTCCCTTTTGTGCCCTCTGTGTCCCCGAGACTTGAGACTTAAAAATTTGGGGCCAGAAAAACGTCAGCGCCGAGGCCGGTCCAGGCGGCTCTCATCTCATGTCTGCGTGTGTCACATCTGCTCGGTAATCCAGACGCTTGGCACAAAGCCCGTCGTCTGAGCAACTGTGAATTACACGCGGCGACTTCGCTTCCCCCTGTCAAATGTGTTACATCGCTGTTTGTCAGGTTGTCGTTGTTGCCAAAAAACAAAGGAAATTGGGATCCTGATTTGTCGCTGATTGAATGGACGGAGGACAGCAGTGCACCTTCAGAGACCTAGATGCAGATGTATACCACCTGTGACGTTACGGCGACGTGGTATAGGCCCTAAAGAAACAGTCTGATATTTGAGTAGCACGGAAGCAATTTAATGTGTTCATCAGAACAGCATATATTTTGATAAAGTAGTTATCATACACGTCCGACAAATTGTTTGGTTTGTTTCTAAATTGCCATTTGGTCAGAGAGTCGACTAGAAATACACAAAACATTACCTTTCACGGTCATCGCATTTCATTTCAGAGACCAACTCATGAACTATCAATGAATTTGTCCTGCAGCCTAATCTATCACGAGCATAATTAATGGTTGTCGCACAGATTTGAGGAAATGATGCTTCTTGGTGCTCTTTGGACATATTGCACATTGCAATAGATAGATCCAAGTGTGCTATATGCAAATGACATCGACATTTCACGACCAAGAGGAGAACATCCAAATAAACAGTGAATCACCTGGCGTTGGGTATTAATATTACACAGGTATATAAATATCGTATTATTGTATTCTATTTATATATTCCGAATATATAAACCGGAGGTGCCTTCATGTCGGGGATATAGTAAATATTGACTCGAAATGAGGTGGAGGGACATCAGTGCCTCGGCCCGGCTGTGCGCGCACTCAGGATGAAGCCATGTATGGATGAAGGCAGAGCGAGAGGAATGTGCGAGGCCTGTTTGGTGTCAGAGAGATGGAGGACACTGGCTGGAGACAACGGGGACATCTGCACCGGCAGCGGGGGATTTTCGAGGCGGCGAGCCATACGGGCACGCGCGTGTTAGTGTGAGCTTCGTTTACTCCCGCCCGCGAGCATCACAGGCCTCCATGGGGCGACCCAGCTTCCCCAACGGTGGATTCCTGTCACGAGCGCCACACGCCGATGAGAGCGAGAAGGGGGATTTTCAGAAAATGGTACAGAAATCACTCGCGTAAACAAATACCACGTATTTCACACAGTAGTGTTGTATATGCATATCCCACACTGATTCAGTGCTAGATGCGCGGCAGACAGCGCTCTCGCGGTTGACCCTCGCTCTACTTTTTTTCCCAGCCGCTGTTTCACTTCTGGCTTTTGCTGTGTTTTCTGCGGCGCTCTCGTTTTTTTTTTTTCGGCCCTGTTTGCTTCCTGTTTGACTCTGTTCCCCTCTCCTGACGCCCGCGTTGTTGTTGTTGGTATTACTGCAAGAGTTGGAGGGAGCCGAAAAGACACCGACACCGCACTGTCGGCATCATCATCATCATCATCGCCATCCTCATCCTCCTCCTCGCATTCGGCGGGGTTGGATGCGTGGGGTGGCGTTTACATTTCAAAAGAGGCTGGGCACTTTCTAGCACTATCTTTACTTCTCTCGTTGCACCACATCCTCTTTCACTCCTTCAGCACTTCTCCCCACAGTCAGTGTCTCTGTCTATATATATATATATATATATATACATCATGTTATTCATCACTTATTTCTCTGTGCTCTCTCTCCCCAGCTCTGCGTACGACGTGGTCTTAAGGCAGAAGGTTGCGGTCAAGAAACTGTCCAGGCCGTTCCAGTCTCTGATCCACAGCCGCCGCTCCTACCGGGAACTCAGGCTGCTCAAGCACATGAAACACGAGAATGTTAGTGCTCCTTGGAAAATAAAAATGAATAAATAAAAAAAACCCAGAGACAGACGGACGCAGCTCTCCGTCCTGGTTTCCGCTCTGGTATTGATCTCTGTCTCTGTCTTCTGTAGGTGATAGGACTGCTGGACGTCTTCACGCCGGCTGCGACGTTAGAGGACTTCAATGAGCTGTACGCTTTTGTTCTTTCGTTTTTTTTTTTCTTTTCTTGATGTTGACTACCAGCTTGTCCGCTTTCCGACTAGACATGCGTTGTCAATGGGCACTGTGATGGTGGCGGGGGACGATCCTGGATGGCTGACAGTTGCCGTGGCAACGCCTCCACCTTCTCCACCCCCTCACTCACACACGCTCTCTCTCTCTCTCTCTCTCTCTCTCTCTCTCTCCAGCTACCTGGTGACTAACCTGATGGGGGCAGACCTCAATAACATTGTTAAATTTCAGAGGCTGTCGGACGAGCACGTGCAGTTCCTAATATACCAGCTCCTCCGCGGCCTCAAGGTAAACGAGAGGCGCACCGTGTTGCGTGTGTGATCCACCGCCAGGTTCATTTTACAAGCAACAATACAGTGTGCACATTGACCGCGGTCTCGCAATGTTTTGTTGAGGTTCCCCTTCACATTGTAAGCTTGAGATGGCAGAACTTCCCTGGACGTACAGACCGGTAATCACTGATAAGGTGAACTGCACTGTTAACGCCCGTCTCCCCTTGTGTCCTCCCCTCCCGCTCTCCTCCCGTCTCCAGTACATCCATTCGGCGGGATTGATCCACCGAGTGAGTGCCTCCTCTTTGCTCCCCTTGTCATTAGGACCATTAGGTCTGAGAGATTGTTGCGGCGTTATGCCTGATTTTAGACGGCAAAGTAAATCTCATACAGCTGATGGTGTCCTCGCCACGACGTCTTTAATCTCATCGGGCTCCTGTCCTCCCTTGTCTCCTTTTGTCGTCTTCTCCAAGGACCTCAAGCCAAGTAACGTGGCGGTAAATGAAGACTGCGAGCTCAGGGTGAGAGTGACCTTCCGTTTCAAAGATGCACATCCGCCGCTGCTAACCCACGGCGTGAGCCCCGTCACTTAGGAAAAAATGATATACATCTTGCCCCGCAGATTCTAGACTTTGGATTGGCCAGACAGACGGACGACGAGATGACGGGGTACGTGGCGACTCGCTGGTATCGAGCGCCGGAGATCATGCTGAACTGGATGCACTACAATCAGAACGGTGAGAATCCGTCAAGCCGTGCAATATCTTTCAGGATGTCGGCTGGATGGCTCAACCTCTGCTGTTTTCTCTCCCAGTGGATATTTGGTCCGTAGGGTGCATTATGGGAGAGCTACTGAAGGGGAAGGTCCTCTTTCCCGGCACCGACTGTATCCTTCATTAGCATGGCACGGCGTCAACTTTCCATCTGCTCTTTGAAAGGCCCTGTGGATGCGCATTTCTTTTTTTTTCTTCCCCAATTTGCATCACGAGGCCCGGGGCCTTTTTCCGAAAGGGGAGGAGCGACAACGACGAGAGAACTGAGGGGATGAAAAGGGGGCAGTCACGAAGGGGGTCGTATTTTGTGTCCGAGAGCCGACCTAAAGAAAATTTTGACTCACAAATTTTGCTAATTACTTGATAGCGGAACTGCAGAGAGGGAACCAGTTGACTCTCCGTCGTGTTCGAGTTGTATCGTTTTTTTGTCACAATGTTTTTTTTTTTCCACTCACCTCCGACGGCCCCTTGACCCGCCTCCGAGATATCGACCAGCTGAAGCGCATCATGGAGGTGGTGGGGACGCCGACCCCCGAGCTGCTGAAGAAGATCTGCTCGGAACACGTAAGGGAGGCGGGAGGGGGGGGGGGAACATCTGCCCCGACAGGTGAAAACCAACCTATTCTGTGGCTGCTCTCTGTTTGCAGGCGCAGAAGTACATCCAGTCCCTGCCCTTCATGCCGCAGCAGGACCTGGAAAAGATCTTCAGAGGAGCAAATCCATTAGGTGGGTGCAGCTCCGCCCAGCTCGGATAATCGGGCATCTTAAATTCAATCTCAAAGGCTTACCGCTGAGGTTTTTTCCCCCGAGCTCGGGTCGCCGTCTCCGTGTTAGTAAGCGAGGCGTTCAGCGGCCCCGCGGGTTTCAACTTGTTTCCACCCGTGTACCTGGCCCGCTCTCAGCCAATCCGCCGGTGTCTGTCTCCTCGCTAGCCGTCGACCTGCTAAAGCGGATGCTGGTCCTGGACTGCGACGGCAGGATCTCGGCCAGCGAGGCTCTGTCCCACCCGTACTTCTCGCAGTACCACGACCCGGACGACGAGCCCGAGGCCCCGCTTTACGATCAGACGCTGGAGAGCAAGGACCGCACTCTGGAAGAATGGAAAGGTGAGCGTTCTGAGTTGAAGCGTGGCACAACACATTGGTTTGAAACACCGAAAACACCTCCAAGGGAGACAAATCCAAATTCAAAAAACAACATGATCGGGGGCCCTTTCGTGGGATTAGGAAACGTGCTGATGCGCTCTGCTTCTCACTTTTTTTGTTTTTCGAAACAATGCTCACTCACTCTGCTGACATTTTAGAGGCGTTTAAAAGGATTCGCAGAAGAAGAAGTGGCAGGGGTTATGCAACATAGAGTTTACGCTTGAGCGGATGTTGCGTTGCGAGTGACTTGGCCCTCAGACATTCAGAAAGGCCCTTATGATTAGTCTTTACTTTAGTGGGGAGTTTTATGGTTTGTGAAATGACCCCCGAGATAATGCGAGTCATAATGGACACATTCTGCATCATTTTCAATCATAAATTCACGTTTCTTTGATTTGACTTGTGTCTAAACATGAATGGAACTGAATCCAATTTGCACCGAATATAGTATATAGTATATAGTATATATCATTTTAAATATAAAAGGGCAAGGTTGTGCTTTTTTTTTGTCATTTTAGTATTTTATAGAATTATATTTTATATATTGTTTCCAGTCCTAACATTGCATATTTTCCCCCTTTATCCTCACATGTGCCTGCATAGAATTGGTATTCGAAGAGGTGAGCAGCTTTAAAGCGCCCAGCAACAAGAGCGACAGCCTTCAGGCGGAGCAGTAGGCCTCCTCCTGCTCCGCCACCAACCCGGAGAGCGAAGAAAGCTGTAAAGGCAGGGCAAAACTGCGTTGGAAATGCCTGTGGCGAGTACATTCGAGGAACAGGGAAAGGCGGGACGAGACGCACACGTGACACTCGCAGGAAGCATTTTTTTAGATTAATATGGAAGGACCTCTCCGGTGCAGAAAGTTGACCTCTCCTATGTGTCCGCTCGGTGGGGGCGCAACTGGTCTACGTCTGAGGACGCGAGGACGCATACGAGGGACTAACTTTATGGAGGTGAACCGCCTTTACAAGCCGATGGACGGGCGTCGAACGGAGAAACAGATGCACGCTAGGAATTTCCAAAGCACCGGACCAACGTCAACCCCCCTCGTCGTAACATGGGAAGTCACTGCTTGCATATTATCGTTCACGTTCATGTTGCAAAGGCTCGCGGCTCCCCACTGCATACTTACTGCATGATTTCTGTCCAATTTATTATAAACGACTATTACCGGTACTGTACTATAGCCACTGAGCCTGCCTATTGCATCCGCCCACACGCGCAGTTAAACCGGCGTGTTGCCTCAGAGAGAGGCGTGAGGCGGAAAAGGTGTCCAATGTTCACATCGTTTATCGCTATCATTTTTTTAACAGAGTAATAGATAGAATACAGAAGCAAGCGCAAGCTTCTCCTCGGATGAACGAATGATGAAATAAATCCGAGAACTTGTAGCTCCATCCAAACAATGACGGACGATGAACGTGAAGCAACCTGGGAGCTCGTCAGTGACCTTTGACCTCAGCTTCTTTTTTAGTGTCCCCGATATTTGAATATTATAAAACTATCCAAATTCATTATTGGTTTTAAAGCGCCTTGTTTGTTTTTTTTATGTTTGCGCAGTTCATAGCTCATTGCAACATTGACATCCGTACAAGCGGCTCGGGCTCGAATATCACAACAAGTGGCCGACTTCCCCGCGAACATTGAGTCATACATGTTGCAGCGGACCGGACTTTTTGCTGAGGTAGAAAATATCTGGCTGAGTTAAACCACACTGCACAGAGCCACTGGACCAAACGCTTTCTAGCGAGATGGGGTGAAGGTGAAAATGTCTTCATAAAACCACTAATGACCTCAATGAAGATGCACCCCCCTCCCCTGAAAGAAATGTGACCCGTGTGTGATGGTTTGAAACACTTTCCAGCCCAATTTTCTGTCAAAGTTAAATGCATTAAATAAGATACGGCACTTAAACCGTCAGCTCCCATTTAGAGCAGCGCTGCAACAGCTCACTGACTACAATATGGGAGAAACAAGAAGTCATCTGAGGTTTTGGCGGATATGAGATATAACACAGCAGAACAAGCGGTACTCATTAACGGATGCCAGTTGACTTGGACAGAAGGGTCACAAACCCGGAGCAGACATAAATCTGGTTTCTATCTGGCTGCTGGAGACATATTTTGAAAGCTAAGCTGCGCGGCATCCCAACAGCCGCTGATGTTTTTCCGCATTTTCTTTGACCTCTTTAAATAAACAAAAAAAAAAACCACAGTATTTAAAATAAGCCGTTACGGGGATGCACACCGGAATGACTACAGAGTCTTGTGTCCCACAATACAACAATTACTCAATCAATATTGGTGTCCGAGCAACAAAAGCAACCGACTGTGTCTGGGTTAATAGGAATCTAATGTCAGGTGTAAACAGGATCCATAAATCTACCTCGTAAAAGTATCAGCAAAGCATTAAATGTGTGTTGTGTTACTTTTTCGAGGAGATTTGTGGTGCCTCGGTTCACTCGTACATAAGTTCATTTCTACCTCGGTAAAAATGTCAACATTTTGGTATGATTTTGGGAAACGGTCTGAAGTATTTTTTAAGGTAATGGTTGATGCTGGGGTCGTATACATGTAGCCTGTTGTGCACGCTGTCCATGCACACTGGATGCAACATGTTGAATGTACAGTCCAAATGAAATGGAGCCGTCTCAGTCGAAGCGTGTTGGAGCTCTGGATGTCAAGGTGTTCCATGCTTATGTGGATGTTGTACACGTGATGGATGTGAATAGCAAACCGAATGTACACGTATACCGTATGTATGTATGTATGTATGTATGTATGTATGTATGTATGTATGTATGTATGTATGTATGTATGTATGTATGTATGTATGTATGTACAGTATGTACAGTATGTACTGTATGTTACAAAAGTGTCTTTTGAATACATGGTGGCATGTGACTCCGCTGACTGGCTCTGTTTTGAAATCTCCCAGGTGACCCTGCTCTTTCGTCAGAAGGTGACACGACTCGGCAAGTCTTGGCCACGACAGAATAAACACGCATCATTTCAATGTCCCAAGACAAAAAAAGAGTTACCACAGTATGAGCGGTAAAGCTGAGGATGCCAAAAAAGCAATTAAAAGATATAACCTTAGAATAATTCCTTTCCTGTATAGTAAATCATATTTAGTGTAGGTACAGTCAGTAAAGCATTAGCAGCAGGGCATGGGCTTATTAAAGTATCAATGTAAAAGCCACTGGATGATTAACACATAACCATCAGTGTGAAAGCAGCATGTTACTGTTGTAGAGGGACATACAGTTTTTTGGCTGACTATTAAATGTAGCGCAACAGAAACTACAACGTTTCCCTGTGATATGCAATGGAGCCCAAGTATCAAATCAGTGATAAGCATGACTTAGTATATATACTATAGTATTATGTGTATACAATTGTATATACAGCTTAATGTTACCTAGTATTTTAGCTAAACACAGTATAGCAAAGCATAGAATGGCACTTACATACAATATAGTAACGTTTAGCATAGTATATTGGATAGTAGAGCACAATCAAGTGCAGCAAATAAAGGCATCGCTGTATTGCACGGCAGCTGTATTGTATAAAGAAAATAAATGCATTGTTGTAATGTAATCAAAGAGCAGCTCCAACTTTGTTTAGATCAATCAATAGAAATGAGTCATGAATGGATTTAGCATACAAAGGACTTTCTAATTAAATCTCCCAAAAAAGATCAAACAAATGTAAATTCTAAGTCGTAATAAGTAGGTGGATATATAAATGAACTATTCCACATGTAACAAAGACTATTCCAGGGGCAGGATATTACAGGGATGATCTTTATAGGGTGGCCAGATGTTTTTTTTTTTTTTTTTTTTTACCACACATTGTGGACACACCCACGGATTGCCCTGGGCGACCAAGGAAACATGAATAACAACGTGTTTGTGTGTGCGTGCGCGCGCGTGTGAGCGTTTGTGCGTGTGTTGGGGGTGTATGGGGAACCCTGCGAGTCGCACAAGCGGTTCGTCTGGAGGAATTTTACGCACACAGCAAACTGCGCTGCGGGGCTGCTCTGCGCGTCTCGGGTGTTTGGATCAATACTAGCCCTACACATCCTTCGAACCAATTAAGATTTACTTCTTCACATGAGCGGAGTGGACCCGAGGAGGACCACAGCCTCGGTGAGTCGCTAGGGAATGGCTGTGCGCTCCAGGACGGGATACTACCGGCAGGAGGTAAACAGGACCGTGTGGGAGGTACCGGAGAGGTACCGGGACTTAAAGCAGGTCGGGACAGGCGCCTATGGAACAGTGTGGTGAGTGTGGCAGGCAGAGAGATATTTGTAGGAAATGGGTTATACAGCTGCTGGGGAGACGGGACTTATGGCATGCCTCAGATTTGACAAAAAGTAAACAATTAACTCTGAAATGGGGAAATGGGGCAGTATGGAATGTTAAGGCTGAGAGCACCAGCAGTGGATAATTGGACCCCTCCAAATGGTCCTCTCTTGTATTTTAAAGTTTACATGGGCGTCCTCACCTCACCTTCATCCATTGCTTCAGAAAATAAATCAAAATATAAATCAAAACTTGAAAATGCACCCTATTTGTGCGTGGATTACTTTTGGACCGCTTTGGCCTCGTTTTCCGCAAAAGTAAAGTATAAAGTCGGAGTGAGTTATCCCCACACAGCTGGCTCTGCGGGGGCCTCTCTCTAACCCTGCATTGTGTTGCGTGGATGAGGGTGAACAAAGAACCCCCCCCCCCCCCCCCCCAAAGACCCCCCCCCCCCCCCCCGGGTCTCATTGTCGGGGGTCAAAGACCCCAGCGATAAGTGCATAGTATATGCGCCACTATTTGGTCTTCCATCACAAATACCACACAGCAGCCATTGTGACTGGTCGTGCTGAGGAGGGTGCGGTAATAATTGAAAAAAAAAAAAAAAAGCGAGATCCATTGAAGGTGTCCCGCATCTCACACCTGCGGATTTCCTCCCGGACTCCACGATGAAGAGGGGCCACGGTTATCTAAGTCGTGCTCCGGAATCTGCATTTTGAAGATGAACTAGGTGCTCTAGAGTACACACCAGTATAATAATGACCTGTCTGCTTCAGTTCGGCGTGGGACCGCCGCTGGGGGTCGCAGGTGGCCATCAAGAAGCTAAACCGGCCCTTCCAGTCCAAACTTTTTGCCAAAAGGGCCTACAGAGAGCTGCGACTCCTCAAACACATGAAGCACGAAAATGTGAGCATGCTCTTCAATTGAATTCAAAACAAGTATCTGCGAGAGGGTTCATTTTCACTCATCATGTTTAGATTGGGTTTTTTTTTGTTTTTTTTGAATGCCATTTCTCCACGTCGGCCGCGAGCAGGTGATCGGGCTGCTGGATGTCTTCACCGCCGAGATCTCGTTGGACCGCTTACGGGATTTGTAAGTCCCTTCCGCCTCTGCTAAGAAAAAAAAGAAAGACACACCCAGGAAAATCTCCGCGGCCGAAGATTTTGACACCTGTCCTCCGCAGTTACCTGGTGATGCCGTTCATGGGCACCGACCTCGGCAAGCTGATGAAGCTGGAGAGGCTGTCGGAGGACAGAGTGCAGTTCCTCGTCTACCAGATGCTGAGGGGCCTCAAGGTGAACCACGCGCAGCGGCTTGTTTCGCTCGGTTAAAAAAAAAAAGAAGAGAGAGAGAGAGAGAGAGAAAATTGCCGTGACGGTGTCTCCCCACCGACACTGGAGCTTCTGTGTTCTGGAGTCCGAGTGAAGTTGCTGATGTTGTCTGTGTGTCTTCTCCCTCCTCAGTACATCCACTCTGCAGGGATCATCCACAGGGTGCGTGAACTTTGACCTTTCAGTCTATGAGCTTCGGGGGTGGGGGGTTTCTTGCTCCTTTTCACAGCCAATTGCATTCCCACAGATTCCCACAAAGAGCGATTTGACTCTCTCTCTCTCTCTCTCTCTCTCTCTGTATTGATCTCTTTCTAAACCCATCACATGACTATGGGCTCTCTGTTCTAGTTCTCTTTGTAACATCACATCTGTCTTAGTTGCTATTTTTTTTGGTGCGAATGATTTAAAAACAGAAAAAAGAAAAAAGAAAATAAAATAAAGCTAACATCTACTCTCACACAGTGTATTTATGACGCATTTTCCTCTGTCTCCCATGTCTGTGTCCCCCAGGACCTTAAACCTGGAAATTTAGCCATTAACCAGGACTGTGAATTAAAGGTACGTTTAACTCTTATAAGATGAGATTAGGAGTCAATCAATACAATCGAATTATCACGGTCGTCTTGGAATGTTTTACACGTTCCCGGGTGACAGTTGCTTTCTCTCCAATTTCAGATTCTCGACTTTGGCTTGGCGAGGCAGGCGGACGCGGAAATGACCGGCTACGTGGTGACACGCTGGTACAGAGCGCCCGAGGTTATCCTCAACTGGATGCACTACACGCAAACGGGTAGACTCGGGCGGGCCAACGGCAAATAAATAAATGCACGCGAAGGAAGCCCGACTGACTGGTGAAGCTGAATTGTTTTGTTTCCTCTCCGTTGCAGTTGATATTTGGTCCGCCGGCTGCATCATGGCAGAGATGATGCTGGGAAAGCCGCTGTTCAAGGGGAGCGACCGTATCCTTAACCGTCCTCGACAGCCAGCTTGAACCTAGCTTCTGCAAACTGGCACAAACCGGTTTCGCAATTTGTCATCTTCCCATTTCGTCTATTGCACGTGGCTGTTGACCAAGGGCTCCATATCCTGGCCACTTTTACGAAAGGGACTCAATGACGAAATCCAGACGAAAAACATTTCAACGCCTGTTTTTTGGGTGACTTATATGTTTTCATGTTGAAAACACCGGCTCCATAGGCTACACGGAAAGCCCACATTTGATAAATGATAAAACAAATGCACGCAGAAGATACTTGACTGCAGGTGCTGTCAGACCTGGACCAACTGAGAGAGATCATGAAGATCACTGGGACGCCGACCGCCGACTTTGCTGTGAAGCTGCAGAGCCAAGACGTGAGACATATTTGGACCCGCACCGCGCTTGAGAATCGAAAGGTTTCCGAGCGCGGAGCGAGTAACTGGCCGAGTTGAACGGTGTCGGTTGCGGCCCGGGCCTCAAAGGGCACAGCAGCCGTGCAAAAACGATGATTCAACATTTATTCATGATGAAGTGATTATTATCCGTGCAAATGTGTTCAAAGAATTCCCTGAACATACCACTTCTGTCACCCCCGCTCCTTCTCTCTCTCTCTCTCTCCACAGGCCAAAAACTACATCAAAAGTCTATCAAAGGTGGCAAAAAAAGACTTGCACTCGGTTTTCTCCAAAGCCAGCTCAAACGGTACGTGGGGCTCTCCGTTCTCTCGCTGTGCGCAGCCTGTGTCGGTCCTGCTCAAGTCTTTCCCCACCCCCCGCCCCCCCTCTTCTTTCCCGACTCTGCCGCGCGCCGCAGCCGTGTGCGTCCTGGAAAAGACGCTGCTCCTGGACCCCGAGCAGAGGGCGAGCGCCTCGGAGGCGCTGGACCTGCCCTTCTTCGGCGAGTTCCGCGACGCCGAGGAGGAGACGGAGGCGCAGCCCTACGACCAGACCATGGACAACACGGACCTGCCGCTGGACCAGTGGAAACGTGAGAGAGAGAGTGGGGTGCCGGCGAGAGGGCCCATTTGTATTCAAAGCCACAATAAGTGATATTTGATCATCGTCTAACCCAACGAATCAAAAGAGTGTCAGGGAGAAAAAGGTGTTCATCCCCTCAAGTCCACTGAAGGGACTCTGGCTGGATGAGGAAAAAAAAACTGGCAGGTGGCCCCTTTGAATTTAGAATACGTCACCATAGTGTTTGCAAATTGCTGCACTGAAGCGCACTGCCAAAAAGAAAAATCAATAATGGCAGGTCGGAGGCTTTATTCTCCTCATAATAACGGTCGGTTGTGTTAACACGCAGGCCAGCTAAACTCAGAGGGATGGGAGGAGACGGTTGAATGGCCCGAAATCCCATTACAGTCCTTTTATCACTCCACCTGCCTCCTAACTGTCTTTTTTATTTGATGCATTGTTTTTACTCAGGCTGGGGAAAAATACGGTCTCACGAGATAAGAGGAGAACTTAAATCGGGTCATGATGCCTGATTCTTTTCTTTTTTTTTCTCCTTTGTGCTCGTACAGGTCACACCTTCACAGAGATACTGACCTTCAGGCCGACCCGGGACTCGAAGGAGACGTCTCTCTGAGAGCTCGCACGCACGCGCCCCCCCCACTGTGCACACATACCTCCAATTGCACGAGTTCACACCTGTACACTTGTCTTTTGTACGTGTGTAGTGGAGTAACGAGTTTCTTTTTTTTCTTCCAATAAATGTGATTTGCTCAGATGTGGAAAACGCTCAGTGTTGTGTCATTTTGTCGTGAGACCACGTTTGAGTCGCCGTCACTTCACGTCCATTCGCCAGGGTTTTTTTTTTTTTTTTTTTCATCTGTTTGCATTTTGATCGTTATTTCTGATAACGGGTGCTTCGTGAAGCGAAGGGCGAGGCCAGCAAATGTCCTATATCATGGCGCATGCTGGAAAGGAAGAAACCCTACGTAGAGTTAAAGGTGGTTTCCTCTGGAGCTGATAATCCTATGTTCGCATGATTGACTCTTTCATATTTCATTTACAATATCAGGCCTGCTTTGTGATTACACTAAACCATCACTTGTTTCATAGCCACACTGGGTCAAAATGCAAACAGTGGATTTTCCTTAGTGACTAATGAGGCAGGTATGTGCGCCTCTCTCTCTCTCTCTCTCTCTCTCTCTCTCTGATAAGAGCTGTAATACTGTTGGTGGCGCATGGCCACCCCCCGTCTATTTCCTGGTGGACACCAAGCTTCGCGTTCTTATGGGAAGATGGATAAAACCTGCGGATCTAAGCAAAACGGAGGGGACTCAAATCTCAGCAGATTTGTGTTGTTGCTGTTCCTGGCAGGTAATACAAATACCTCAATTTGGGCCAAAAAATACAAATTGAGGCTTCAAATATTTATCTGTGATAGGGTCAGTGCTGCCATACTGCATTTATTGTCTTACTATGGACTGTGCAGCTATTCAGTATATTACCATTTTTTAAATGCGGGGGACGAAGAGGGCAATTTTCTTCTAGTCCTCATTAGTTGCGAAGGAAATATATATGCGTTCTTTGCATATTTATAATCTATATTCAGGCCACTTTGTATATATGATTTATTAATAATGTCAAACTGAGTTTTCTTAAATGAGCTGCAACCCAAACTGCTACAGAGACACGTGAATGGGTCAGTGAACATAATCCGGCAACACCAGTACATTTACTTTCCCAAATTTTCGAAAGAACTTTAACGCTGCGTACTAGCCGTTTATGAAGCACTTCTTCACTGCCTGTTAGGCCTTCAGCCAGCTCTGTGTTCCGATGGGGCGCAGCCCGTGCTCGACGGCGGCCATAATGGTAAGTGGTTTTACATTTCGGGTCAATAACAATGAATCTCATCTCACGCCCACCTGCGTCATCTTGATACCAACATTAAAATCGAAATCTCATATCTCGGTGCACTGCCGCGAGGAAATGAATGTGCCTCTGTGCAACACACCTGCCGGTGGACATTTTCAGAGGGCGTGAAAGTGTCCGTCATCGCTCCGGACTATGTGACCGTGGGCGTGCCGAGCAGCGTCGGGTGCGAGGCCAACTGCACCCAGTGCACCTACTCCGTGTCCGTGGACGGTCAGACGAGTGCCCGGGGCCAGGGCCGCGCTCTCGCCTTCACCCTACGCAGTTGGGTGGAAACTCTGACGGTGACGTGTACAGCCACCGCGGAAGAGAGGAAGCTGACCGCCACGGCCACGAAGCGAGTGCAAGTTTTAGGTAGCGAAGGCCCCCCTTAGAGTGTCCGCTTTATGTTGACCCTTCCCCGTCACTGACCCGCGTGTGTTTTTGCGTCTTTCCTACCTTAGCCGGCCCCGCCAACGTATCCATCGCAGGCCCCGATTCGATGAATCCAGCCGTGGGCCACACCTACAGCTGCCACGCCCACTGTCGGCCCTCGTGCACCTACGCCTGGAAGACAGATAGCGGGCCGTGGATCGGTAGTCCGGGGAACGTGATATCCATCACTCCCCGGGAGATGGAGAAATCCAAACTGCTCATTTGCAAAGCCACCAACAGTGTGTCTGGGCTGTTTGTCACTGCTGTTCGAAACATAACCGTAATCTGTGAGTCAAAGGTTTCAGATTTGCTGGGTGGGTGACAGGTGCCAAATCTATCATTTGAAGATACCAGGACGGGTGGAAATCGAAGTGCCAAACGGCGGTTAATAGACCCTGCTCAAAGAATAGGGATTTACACATAAATTGGACAATCGGCCCTTTGAACAGACTTGTTTGGGATCAGAAGTATCCATATTTCAGTATTGATCCCCCACACAGCATTGAGGTTAACAATAGTGCAATAAAAGTGATCTTTTTCCAAGATAAGATTCCAAATCCTGTTCTAAATTGAATGGTATCAATCTTCTCATCCGACTTTCGGCCGAGAGACATAACAAGCATACTGAACTGAATAGATGACCATCTACATGTAAGTTAATAAGCAATTCCCCCACACAAAATAATAATTTAGGTTAATAGATGAAAGAATTGATGGACGTTACAGATTTATTGAGTTTCATTGTTGGCACTCATTTAGGACTCATTTAAGACAAATCAGATTTAAGGACAGCACAGAGTGCTGTCTATTAGCTGTGCGCTATGAAATCATATCCTTTTTGCCAGTCGTGATCTGTCCTCACTGTCTTTCTTTCAGCCGGCCCATCAGAGATTCAGATCCAAGGCCCTGACATTATAGAAACGGCAGTGAAGTATAAGTTTGTGTGCGCGGCGGCGTGCTGGCCGTCGTGTCGCTACGTGTCATCGGTGGACAGTAGCACCGTGAGGGGACAGGCGATCGAGCTGACAGCGGACGGACTGCTTCGACACGTCACTCTCAGGTGTGACGCACAAAACACCGCTTCGAAGGAGACGGGCACGGCGTTTAAAACTGTACAAATCATAGGTAAGGAAAGCCACAGTGTGCCTCATTGTGCATAATCGTGTGATTGTATTAAAACTGTTGGTGCTCACCTGCATCATTTTGTTGTGTCCAGGGTCAGGGAGGTCAGATCGCAGCGCGTCTGCTCGCCCCGAAGAGACTTCGGCTCTGCTGACATTGGCCTTCATGATTTCTGCCACCATTCTCCTGTGATTCAATGCAGAGAGGTGAGGACTTCTTAATGTAGCAGGGCAGAGTTGTGGTCTCAACCTCAGCTTGGTTGATTCATTATTTTATCCCTAACTTGTCTTGTTAGTGGTTCCAAACATTACCTCAGGAATTTGATAACTTAGCAATATTAATGTTATTGTTTTTTATTATTGTTATCCCCTTTAAGTCTCCTTATTTAAGCTGTAGCAGTAAATATTTATTGTTCTGAATGTCAATATCAAATAACTTCTGTCTGACTTTTGAAACTTTGTTTCTGTGTCAGACCTTTAGGTTATGTGAAGACATTTTTGATGGAGAACTGTGGTCAGATTGTGACTCACATATCAACAATCCTAATTTGCAGGAAGCGGTGTGGGAAGGTGCTTAAATACTGTATATTGGCAGGGGGGAAAGGGGTTAAGCACCGTGAATGTAATAATCAGAAGTGGTTGAATTGTGAAGATTCCTCTACATGGATAATGCTGAAATGTCACAAAAAATCCACACATAAATAAAATGCACTTTTTCACCATTTTCCTACGAATGAAAATGTTTTCCATGCTCACTATTATTTTTTTTCAGTGCGATAAGAACTATTGATCAGTGCTCTGTCTCCACCTGCTGGTTGTATGAGTGTAGCACTCGACAAGGGCAAGAAATTGTTTAAATGAAATGTATGTCAATCTTACATATGACTATATTGAGGCCACTTTAAATTGGTTCTATACCTAAAACTAAATATTTTACTCACCCACATTTTTTTAAATCTAATTAGGGATGCATCTGATGCATGTTCTGTGATCTTCCGCACTTCACTGTGGTTCCGACGTGTTTTTGCGTTGATCAAAAAAAGCATGCCCAGTCAATCACTCAAACACCAGATATGTACTTAAGCTTACTTAATTTGTACTCATCTCCTTTTAAGATGGGGTGGGTATAGTCAATAAACGTATATATATTGTGTGTTTGAGTTAAAAATGTTATTTTCAAATGATCTTGACGTGTGACCCTCTGTCCTGTACCAATGATAGATCAGTGAAAACCCCGTTAACACCCAGTTGACAACTGTATGGTTAATGTGACATTCAAAAATATTAGTATATATATATATATATTAGTATTAGTATTTTTGCTGTTACCAACTTACAGCCCACACAAAATGTATTATAAAACATTACTTTATTTGTCTTTCAGGTTTTAAAAACTTCAATTTGGAAAATAACTACATTCGTAGAACCCATTTCCCTTCGACTGAAACAAGTTTGGCGCCAGCATGATGTCAGATTTATTTGGAGTTGTTTTTGGCAGGTTTAACAGTGAGGAGGAAATTCACCCGGTAAAAAAAAAAAAAAAAAAACGCAATCATAACTTTGACAGTGTGTTCAAGATGGAAATTCAAACTTCTGCCTACGTCGGGATATTGCAGCTTCCACAACATGATTTTGTTTTGTAAGGATTTAATTGGATGTGTTGCTCTTTTTTTTGCCAACTAAGCCTGAACACACTGGATAGGCACACTGCTACTTTAATGGATAATATAGAAAAATGAAATGATACCGAGGATGCAACAGTAATGGAGCCAAACGTTGTTCTGCCATCGAAAGAGGTAACAGAACATTAATTATGCATTTGTTTCCTTATTGAATAAAACTAAATAGGTTGATTCGTTTTGAATCCAAAGCAGCACTTTTAGTCTGAGGCTAAAACGGAGCGTCACACACCGTACTTCTTCCGTAGGGCTGCGATGGATGATTCTTCCAGTTCCGCTTGGTGCAGGAAGTCAAACAGGTCTTTTAGCACTAGAGAATGGAAATGCACAATCATTAATACAACCAGTAGAGTGTGGGGGTGGAAAAAAAATGCAGTTCAATGGTCTCCGTGGTGTCATGAAACTTTTACCTTTCTTCTCCGGGGTCGACATGAACATGACGGCCATGTCGAAGCGCTTCACACTTGCCAGACTGCTGAGGATGTCCAGTGTAACAGCCGGAGCTTCACTCCTGCAAAAAATTTATTTTATCATACGCACAAAACATTCTCATCTGCAGCACTCACTCTGCCTTATCTTTTAACAGCAAACATGGTGGTGCTGCTCTCATTAAAACAAAAGAAGCAGTTCAGATTCATCACGTTTTTTTCCCAATTAAATTTTTTTTAAAGGAACTGACTTTACGTAGAACTCTTGCAGCGTCCTCAAGATCTGATTGAGGATGTCGGGTTCGAGGGAATTTTGGAAAATCTTCATGTATTCCTCGGGTTTGATTTGCTGTAAGAAAACAAAACAGATGCTAATAAGTCTGACAACAATAACGTGTACAATCTGAAGTTAATTTAATCATTGAACTTATGATTCCAGATTTTTATTTGCCTTTTTTCTTTGAAAATGTCAATCAAACTTAAAGTGGGAAATAGTGGTAAATGTCCATTTTAGTGGCCAGGAAGGAAAGTTTTGACCATATGTTGTGCATCGACCACCAACGCGACAATGCATCGATGGTGCCAGTGTCGTCGGTGTTATCCTCCCAGCTCACCCTCAGATATCTGTAAATCACTCCGGGCTGCTTTCCGATCTTGCGGAGGTCGGCCTCCAGCTGGAAGCTGCTGGTGGGCGGAGGGGGCAGATCTGTGTCTGTGGAGGGGCCGTCGGGTGGGGCATTAGGTGTGTGTATGGTTTCCTTGTGCACTGGTCGTTCTGTCTGTCTGCTGGGAGCGAGTCTGGTGAACAAAAGAAAAACGGCAGTCGTGTTTACCACTCAACACAACCCAACAACTATCACTTTACAGACAGAAATACACACAAACAACTACAATAATCCACAGAATGAAATAGAGAAAGGTCACCGACATTGTTTTAATCAATTATACAACGACCTGACTTACTGGTCTGTGGCGTGAGAGGGGGCATCGGATATCTCCTCGATCTTGATCATTTTGGCGCTGGGTGACGTCGACAGCGGCGACGATTCGTCCCCCGACTCCCTCGCCACTTCCTGGACAAACAACTTGGACCGGACCGGCTCCATCTCAGGGACTGTTGCTTTCCCACTGACTTCCTGGATGTCGATCCTCCTCAGAGGTTTCTGAAGGGGCACAATTGCACGACACAACAATCCAGTCAGAAAATAGAGTGCTTGACAATATCATTGAAATAATCCTGATATTAGGATTACCTCCACGTTTCGAGAAACAGAGGTCTAGTATCCACTTTCAAAAATGAGCAAACTCACAGTCGAGCGCAGATGTGTTGGTTTGTCAATGGGCTGGACCGTCCTCCTCTTTGAGCCGTCCTCTGTTTGAAGGAGGCCGCTGGGACTCGAGTCCTAACACAACGAGAAGAATGAGGATTGAAGTCCGACGTCTGGAAGAGGAATTTAATTATAAGCTCACCGAGCTACATGCACTTTGAATTGAAACTGAACCACGAAACGTACAATCTGGAGCTTCTGGAGTTCATTCAAGGCCTGCTTGTTCCCAGGCTCCAGTTTCAGCACTTCCTGAAAATCTGGAAAACACACAGACACAGTCAACAGAAGAAATAGGAAAATGTAACCAACGGCAGGCTGCACGCTGTTACTGCCGTTTTGTTTTTCCGCCCAGCACCTTGTTTGGCCTCCTCCAGTTTCCGTAAGGCCACTCTGGCTGTGCCCCTGCGAGCGAACGCCTTGGAGTAAGTACTGTCCAGATAAATGGCTTTGGTGCAGTCCTCCTCTGCCTCCTTATACCTTTAGGAAATAAATGGAGGTCTACCGTAAGTATGTAGCTATTTTAGAGGGAGGGATTTTGCCTGAAGTAATGTTTTTATCTTCTTAAAAAAGAGAGAGGCTGTGCCTACTTCTCCAGCTTGAGGAAGGCCATGGCTCGGTTGGCGGGTAGAAGCACGTTCATGCCGTCTGCCTCCATGCCTCGACTGTAGCACTCGACGGCAGCTTCGTACTTCCCCTCTTTGAAATAGGCGTTCCCCTGAGTGGCGCGGACAGAAATCATAAACCAAAACAAAATAGGACTTGGGAGACAAATTCTTAAATGCACTTCCAGAACATTTACATTTACTCCAGAGTATGGAATTTGTGTAACTTGCCAGCAACTGACATGCATGAGAGCTTCTTAAAGCTTACTCTGTCTTTTTGATGAGCTGCCTCCTGCCTCCTCTGCTGGTCCTGCATTTGTTTTTGCTGCTCTGGGTCGACTGTGGGAGCCTCCTGTGGCTGTGTGGCTTCACCGCGGACCGTCTCATGCCCCAGCGCCTGCAACCATCGAGAGAAAAGGATCCAACTACTACAGAGTAGAAGACTCGCGATATATCACTGACCTGAAATGATTGTTCCAACACTCACCTCTTTGATTTTCTTCACTTTGTTCTGTGCCTCCACGTTCTCTGGCTCAAGCTTGAGAACCATCTCGTAATCTACTCAGAAACGGGTTCATGTTGTTTTGTCAGAGCACTCGAGATCGAGAAACAATCTCAGCTTATTTTCCTTTATCAGCTTTTTACCTTCTAACGCAGATTCGTATTTCTGAAGCGCAAAACGTGTGGCTCCCCTTCGTGCGTACGCTTTGAAGTAGTTGCCGTCCACAGCGATGGCCAAGTTGCAGTCGGACTCCGCCACGGCGTACCTGCAAACAGCAACGTGTCATTCGTTTGCAGGGGGGGGGTGGAAAACTTCACGATGCCAGTGCAATTCTGTCGCCACATGGTCTGCGCTTTACTTTTTCAGTCTGAAGAAGGCGGTGGCTCGGTTGGTGGGAAGCACGGGGTTGTAAGGATCGGCATCCATCCCTCTGGTGTAACATTCAATGGCATCGTCGTACTTCCCATCATTGAAGAACTTGTTACCCTGAACATATGGGGATATATTGATTAATGAGAGGAAACATTAGCAGTTTTTTACATTCTCAGTAAGCCCAATGGCATATTCACCTGTTCCTTCTCTGACAGAGCTTTGTGCTGATCAACTGAAGCTTCTTCTGAGTCAGACTCGTTTGACTCTGCCGGACTTTCTTCTTTATCCACCTCTGCCAGGGCCTTGTCCTGCAGAACCAAGCAGCGCAATTCCTTAGTTACCAACTCTAACGACGCCGGTCAGGTGAAGTATGTTTTATAAAGAATGCATTAACTACCACGTCAAACTTGTCCCAAGATCGATAGTCATAAGCTTTTATCCTTGATGCTTGGTCTTGTTCCTCCGCTTTGGTGTCGCCATTTCCAGCAGCCTCCATGATCGTTGCTTTCTTCTTCTTCTTTCCCCTCATCTTTGCTTTGTAGTCTCTGTTGCGCACGGGTGGAAGTTTACTCTGCAACACAAGGAAGAGAGAGCGATAGAGAGATGCTGACCCCTGAAGCACATCCAGAACTCAACCTGCTCCTGGCGTGGAATAGGGGATATATAATGAGAGGAAACATTAGCAGTTTTTTACATTCTCAGTAAGCCCAATGGCATATTCACCTGTTCCTTCTCTGACAGAGCTTTGTGCTGATCAACTGAAGCTTCTTCTGAGTCAGACTCGTTTGACTCTGCCGGACTTTCTTCTTTATCCACCTCTGCCAGGGCCTTGTCCTGCAGAACCAAGCAGCGCAATTCCTTCGTTACCAACTCTAACGACGCCGGTCAGGTGAAGTATGTTTTATAAAGAATGCATTAACTACCACGTCAAACTTGTCCCAAGATCGATAGTCATAAGCTTTTATCCTTGATGCTTGGTCTTGTTCCTCCGCTTTGGTGTCGCCATTTCCAGCAGCCTCCATGATCGTTGCTTTCTTCTTCTTCTTTCCCCTCATCTTTGCTTTGTAGTCTCTGTTGCGCACGGGTGGAAGTTTACTCTGCAACACAAGGAAGAGAGAGCGATAGAGAGATGCTGACCCCTGAAGCACATCCAGAACTCAACCTGCTCCTGGCGTGGAATAAAAAAAAACATAAACACGCACACAGCTGGAACATACCTGGGCCTCCTGGGGTTCTCCTGTCCTCAGCTCTTCATCCCTACTCTTTATGTCTGTCTCCCAGCTCGCCAGATCCTTCATGAAGCTGTGCAGGTCCTCCGCGTTCTGCCGCATCTGAAGCTGCAACTCGATGCCTTTGTTTCCCCCCGACATGTCGCCCCCTGCGAAACACACCTTCGTATTGGGTCCCAAATTCAGACCAATGGCTTATGTGGATGTGAGTGAAAACACGCTGTCACGCGTCCCTTGCTAGCAGCTAGCGTGCTAGCAAGCGTCAAACCGAAACATTAAGAGAGAATAAAGTGAATAAAGGTGCGTCTGGGGTTACTTGAAGATTGTAAAGTACCTTTCACGTCTCTGCCTTGCTGAAAAAACGCTGTTAACGTGTAGCTGTTGTTAGTTTGGCATGGAATTACGGCAAGATAATGTGTCGTTACTGTCGGTTTCTGTTTATGTTCGGAGCCATGACAGCGCAGGACCAGCAGCCACCACGGGGCCGACCTTGCTGACGTACACAAAGATCGTCTATGCTACATTAGATACGCCAAAATCTTTACAACTTCAACTCACTCGTCAGTTTGTAAAAGCTGCACACAAATAAAAAAAAACAAGATGCGTCACAATGTATAGGTATCGATTTTACGTAATACATTAATGTATTACTGTGACTTTATTATTACGTTACAGCCTGTTTGTTTGCAATAAAGTTGGGTAAAGTCCTCAAAACACAACATATAAACACCTAAAGGATGACATATGAGCTCATTTGCCTTTTTCAGATGAAAGTATTGTGCATGTTGTTAAAGTAAGTTAGTAAGTGGTTATGGAAACTCTCAAACTGGATGTGGTGGGTCAGTTTATTTTGGTCCACACACACCTCCAGCTCTCCAGCTCAAGGTGAAAACTCGACTGCATGCTCTGAATAGACGATCTCTTTTTTTCATATTTATTAGCAAAAAAAAGTTATTAATTTTGAAGAAAGAAATCGGATAATACGTCAAAAAAATATAATTTTTCGTAGTGAAAAGTTCGAACTGAGAGGGATTTCAATTATAGAATTGGTTCCCATTGATTACCTTTGACCTTTGGCGACCACGTGATCTGCACAACAGTGTCGACCTCTGTTGGTAGCTAGAAGAAGCTAACCAGGGGGTTGGGGGCGCTTTTCATGTTAACATTTCCTAATTGTCCGGAACATTTGCCACAATGGACCAGAAGAAGCAAGAGGAGGATTACGGGTACAACTTATTCCCGGACAGGAGCAGCGGCAACTACCAGAAGGGATCCGTGGTGGAGAGCCTGTTCACGTTCAACCGCAAGTGTAACGTCATGTTGCATCTGGCAATAGAAAAAAGTGAGTACACTCGCCGATTGTCGCACTGAAAGAGAATGACATCCCGGCCACAGTGTGGATCGGACGTGTTTTACTACGCACATGCATATTTTCATTGTGATTGTGCTAGAACAACGGTGCAACATTGACGTCCAACTCCTTCCTCTGCCTTGCAGCTAGCATAGCTATAGCTAGCAGTGTTAGTTATTGTTCAGGCAATGCAGCCTTCACTGCCCTCTAACCGGCCCCTGTCTCCTCCAGGTCCCTATGCCAAACTCCTCCTCAGTGCCATGAACAGTTCAGGATGGTCAGTATGTGTTTGAAGCAAACTACACCTACATGTGTCCTTTCTACACCCTCCCCGTGTCACATCTGCTTGTACAACCTGTAGTACAAGTACGCACAGCCAACATAGGCTGCACCCTGTCTCTGTTTCACCTCATGCACCCAGATTCTTCCATGGGATTTTTTTTCAGTGTTTTTTCCTTCAGATAATTCGACTGTACAAATCATGCGATGCAACTGAAATCATGGTTGCAGCCAAACGAACCTGAATTGAGTTGCGCCAGGATGACTTGACTGTGTCCTCTCTACACAGCACAGTGTTCAGAGATCGCCATTTCTCCTGTGAAGATTGCGACGGAACCGTCAGCGGCGGCTTCGATTCGGGTTCCTCTCAGGTAAGGCCGATGACGATGGCGGATTCGAAACCAAACAAAAGGCACCACGGGTGGAGCTGCTTTAGCGGTGACATTTGACCTCGGTTTGCAGATTGTCTTATGCCAGAACAACATCCGCCAGCAGTCCCACATGGACCGAGTGGTCACGCACGAGCTCATCCACGCCTTCGATCACTGCCGGGCCCACGTGGACTGGTTCAACAACTTCAGACACCTCGCTTGTTCTGAGGCGAGTCCAAATGTCCTCAGTGCACTTCAACGCACACGACTTTGTTTCGGTTCAGTCTTTTCGCTTTGATGCATTTCTGCTGTAAGGCCAGATTAGTCAGAGATTGTTCTGTGTCCTTGTTTCAGATCCGGGCAGCTAATCTCAGCGGGGACTGCTCCTTTAGCAACGAAATCTACCGATGCAACTTCGGCCTGAAGCAGCATCATCAGGTAACGGGCTCTGGGATAGATAAAACTCTCACTGAAAGGCTCGGAGTCTGTCTGCATAATGCAACTTCTAACCAACCCTCTATCCTCGGACAGGAATGTGTCAGAGGCCGCGCGCTCGGCTCCATCCTGGCGGTGAGGAAAATAAGCCGAGTAGAGGCGGAGAAAATAGTGGACGAGGTCTTCGACACGTGCTTCAACGACCACGCTCCCTTTGGGCGGATCCCGCACGGCCCGAGGGACGCCAAGTTTGCCTACAGAAATTACGAGAGCAGAGATCGATATCATGCGAACATTTAGTGCCATCGCATTCTCCTCTGAGTCCTGAGGTCCGGCGTGGACGCCGCGAAAGAGCTCGGCGGGGGCCTCGGCCCACAAAAAAAAAAAAACCCAGCTGAATGACTTTTTTTTAACAGAGTGAAGCGGTCCTTGGAATATTCATGCAAGCGAAGGAGCCACAGTTCATTTCATTTTCTAGCCTAAGGACACTTATTCTGTAAAATGGATTGTGAGGTCTGATTTCTGATCTCTGCAAGACATCTATTGCTTGAGGCACTGGTGTTTTTTTTTTTAGTTTTTCTTTTGTAATATGATTTTAGGTGATCAAAGGGTGCTTTTATGGACATGCGATGTTTCCTTTCTTGTCTTTCGATGTTTGTTGTAAGAAATCCTTTGATACCAAAGGATTTGCAGTGTTTCGGTTGTCTTTTCATCATATTGCTACAATGACTTCCACTCATTTCTTGGAAATAAAGCGTAATTTGCTTTCAATTAAGTTGAATCAGATGTATTTGAAGTAAAGTTTGATTCCTCCAATAAAGCATACAGACCTTCAAGTTATTTTTGAGGACAAAAGTAGCCTCTTGCATTCAACCTTGATACAAAATGTTTCTGTGAACGACTCGCCAATGAAGGACGAGTACGTTTACAGCTAATTATAACCCATTTATGGTTAATCCTGTGAGAGTGGAGTGAGAAAAGTTCTTCCAGTTCTTCCACAACAGCACGCACAACTTCGTTCACATCTGCAGTGCCACAGTAAAATGTCATTGCTGACATCTTTATTGGATATTAGCATTTAAAGAATCTTGTATCCCTTCACAGAGATTAATGAGCAAAAACGTTAAGGGAATTAGCCTCATAATCCACCCTCCTCCTCATCCTCCACTTCTGCTTATCTGAAACGAAACAGCCTCCGCATCATAATCCAAGAGCCACATGGTGCCTCTGCTGTTGGAGTGTAATATGCCACTTATCTTAATATTCTCCGCTTACAGGGCACTACAAAAACACAGGACGAGCGTGGGCTGGAACAATAAGGGGAGTGTGTGGGATGGGATGAGCAGAGAAGATGAAGTTTCCTTTTAGAAGATTAGCAGAGAACGTGACAAAGAAGGCTTGGAGGCCGCAGAACTAATGCGAGACAAATAGAAGAAAACAAAACACAATGACAATTTGTGCAATGTCATACAACCAAGTAGGCCAAATAAAGAAATCATACAGAACAACATTATTAATGCTGGAATTGTGACCATATCAAATAGCCTGCTATTAAATGCAATTAGACATGCCAAACACGGCCTGCTCATTTGTAAGTTGACTTTTTAGCTGCTTATGAAAGAGTCCAAGTCTTTGCAACACACTCGCTGCCAACTTTGAGTCACACGCCCCAACGACACTGGAATCAGCTGATAAAATAAGCACCGCGTTAATGATTACATTAAAGGGTGATAAGCAATGGGTGTCCGTGAAAGCCATGAAAAATAAGGGTCATGTTAAATTCCCTTTAATTTAATAACGTAAGTCCAATATCAAACTCTCTTTTTAGATCTTCACCTATTCTGGCCAACCACAAATATACCCTTTATATCGTTAAATTGTTATATACTCACTTATGCCATATATATAGTCATGTGTGTATATATATATATATATATATATATATATACCTCAACCTGAACAAATAGGCAGAGAAGATGACTATAATAAGCCAATAACCTTACAAGAAATTATGCTTATTGATTAAATATGAAATACAGTACATGAAAATAAATGTGTTTTACTTGATACAAATGCCGATACTGTAATTAAAAAATGCGAATCTTTAATTATACTTGGTATAAGCGTTAATGTCGTTATGCCATTAGTCCTGCATGCAGTACTGTTTCTGAGCACTAGATGGCAGTCTAGACCCGCTCCTCCTCACCATCAGGACCAGGCCTCAATCCAAGCCTGAAAAGAAAGCCCTGCTACAGCTTTATTGATACATATAATCTAATCAATTTCGTGTCCAGGTGAAAGTTAGGCCTTTTACGAGCAGAGACAGGGGCACACTAATCAAGTTGGTGCTGGGAAGAGTGACGACTTTCATTATTTCGTCTATTTAAGCAGGCGCAGCCCGCTGTGATCTAATTAGAATGCCCCATCGACACTGAAATCCCTTCACTAATCTGCTGTAGGACAACACGTTAACCCCGAGAGTGCTAATGAACTTGTCTCATTAATTAGAATAATGCCAGATTGAGTTGTACCACGGAGAGCACAGGGAGACCCCCCCCCCTGCCCCCCCACACAATTTGTCTTTGTGGGGTTGTGCCTGCGCCTCATGGTGGGTGGAGGTGATGCTGAGAAACACTGAAAAGTACTGACAACTTTTTTCTCCACCGTGCATCTTTTCGGAGAAATGTCCAATGAGTTTCAAATTGACTCCCATACGCTTTTTCACATGACTTTGAGTGACCGAAAGTAAGAAACCGAGGAGAGGCCAGGGGATGAAGCTGGACGACGGAACATCCTATGGACAAGATGGCAGCTCCTCTGTCCCATCTCCTGCACTCTGGGGAAACCGTTGAACAAAGAGGACATATTGAGTCCAGTCGCCTGTTCTGTAGCCTGAGGACGACAATCATATTCAACTGATTGAGGACAAGAGTGCAGACCTAAAGATGGCCACGGTAAAACTTATTTTATCAGATGTTACCTTATCTTAGCGCAAATACATAGTAGGCTAAATATACACAATCATTTTTTGCTTTCATCCATACATGATCAGCATATATATGCAGAAAGCACTGGTTTTACTTCATATTGTTATCTTTGCAAGAATACTCAAGGAGGCGGTTGTAATTCATTAGGGTGTTAATGGGCGACACTGACAGTGGGTGAGTGGAAAAAAGTGGAAATCATTAGAATTCACAGCACAAACCCTCCGGAGGCCACGCGTCTAACCTGACAATTAACTTCCCCAGCAGGGAAGCGCTGTTTGAGAGCGAGTTGGGAGTAGGGGTGGGGGGGTGGGGGGGCATGTAAATCAATTAATTATGTGTGCAAGTTGAGGGTTAATTAAGGAGGTGTTTAAAGTTGGCAAAAGATCAGCTTTGTAAACTAGAATAATGTACCGTATAATTTTATTGGAATGTGAACATAATTCTTTGGCACGGCTCTGTCAAAGTTAGGCCTTCTCCTATAAGTGACGCCGAATGCCGGGTTTATTTCAAGGAAAGCTACTCACGGAGGTCGTGGGTTATTCAAAAAGTCCATGAAGATCGTTGCCCAGGTAGGTGTTCGTGAGCATTCAGGCATCAGAGAAAAAATTGCAACATGATACACTGTACAAGAGACTGACTGTGATTGACAAGCTGATATACTGTTTTTCTTATAGTTTGATGATTAACTACAGTATAGTAGAGACAATATACGGTATCTGAGTGTCAAAAAGAGATGCAGACACTTTTTTATGGTGCCATTTGCTGATGCCGCACACTTGATGCTGTATGGTACTCAACAATACAAATATGTCTACTTTTGCATAATAAAGGGAAAAATTCCGTAAATGTCCTGTACACGTAAACTGCGTCACAGTCTGACAAATTGTCCCATTAAGATAAAAATATTTATATTTACAACACTATGATGATAATGCATTACATTTTTAGATTGTTTGTGTTACTGGTGGATTTACCTATTTACAAGGCATGTATGGTGACACTGGTACTAATTGCAAAAAAAGAAAATCCTGGCTGCAAACTGACTTGTCACATAGGGACGCCCGGCCATGTTTTAAAGTCAAACAGTGGAGGAAGGAGGTGGGTGGAGAGTTAGTTAAGTGCCCTTTTCCTTTTCCCACACCGTCTCAATGGCAGCGATAAGTCAAACGATTTGTGGCACAATGATTGAGGTTTATTAGGAATGAAAGGACTCGAGATTATGGCAGGAAATCCCCCTTCAAACTCACACGCACACACACACACACAAAAGCTTCAGCACACATGTACAGGCCGTGGATCGCCCTTGATACCCCCAAACATCCTGTGAGAGGATTAAGTGTGGGTGTCTACTGGAGAGTCAAACAGCAAAATGCACAGAAATAAACATGAAATCCCAGAGACCAATGGAGTCGTTTGAATGTGAGCATTGTAAATTAAATGAAATTGCTAAATTGTCCAGTATTTTAAATTAGTGCCAAATTAGTGCCATTCACTAATTTTCCAGCAAAGATGAGAAGGGCTCGAGTAAAACAGCACCAGCAGACAGGAGAAAATAAGAGTGACTCCCACAACACTAATTAAAGCACACTGGCATTTGAGTCTTCACTTTGCAAATGATATGCATGGTATTAATTAGGCCTAAGTGATTAACATAACAACCCCTGGACAATATCTCGAGGAAGAGCAGGGCCAGTTGTTCTTATTATTATATCTCCCTGAAGCCACAGAATCATGAATGAGTCCTAACCGACAGCTCGGCTAACCTTGACAGGAAATGTGACTGCTATGTTTGTTGAAAGTAATTTGATGAACTCTCTTGATTGAAATGAAAGCTCAGGGGTCTGTGTGTGTGTGTGTAAGTGGGAAGACCAAAAAACAGCAGATGGCAATAAGCCAAAAAATAAACAAATAAAGGGAAACAGAAGAGACAAAACACAAAAGGGAGGACAAAAAAAACGGACCCGATAACACAATTGACATTGCTTAAGATTAATACAGTAGAAGGCAACAATCACGGGGGAATTATTGGACTTACTTTGTCCAATGAGACTTGACCTTTGTGTGTCCATCAAAGGAAATGAGCAGGAAGCACCTCTTCTACATTATAAGAGAGGAGACACTTTTTTTATGTGTGTCTGCTGGATTGATACACTGAAGAAATTGTCTCAAAACAATGCATTTGCATTGTCTAACTTGTCAAAATAGAAATATAGCCTGTGTGACCTTTTAGGCCTTTTTTCGCTAGAACCAGTGTGGACACACGGTGAGCCTGGGGTGGTTTTACAAAAAAAAAAAGGACAGAGAAGATAAAGCAGTAGCAGTGGTTGTGTTGAAGATTCAGAAGACTAGTATAGATGTGGTTTTCTCTACGAGTCCTATCTGCAATACACCCTGACGCCGACACTCAATTAGATTGAGAACACGATTAACGTGTTATTAGTCCAATGGATCAGGAACGTGGTCTGAAGGCTGGACTTAGATCTGGCAGCCCTGTCAAGTCAACCCGATCCCAAATCTCTCCATGCGCTTCAATTCTTTGTCATTCCAAACACCAAGGACACCGTGGGCACACCTATTTCTCCTCCTCGCCCCACTTCAGTGACGTGGCCCGGGCCTTGTTTTTCCCGGAGCCGAACGGGCGTCCCCGGTGGGACTTCCCAATTCGTGGCAGGGAGGAAAAGGAGATTGCCCGCCGGGCGGACTCCCCCTCTCTGGCGAGCCAATTTACTTTGACCTCTCCTCTCGTCTCCGGCGTTGCGGGTCCAGATAACCGTCCTCCGATCTGGCGGCTTTGTCACGGATGTGTGGTTGAGCCCTGGCTGCGGCAGAGCAGCTGAACCTGAACATCCGCAACCGGAGGGATTACTGTCTTTGCCGAGGAGCCATGTGAGGGGAAGATGGATGCCTTTTTTTTTTTGGCCCGTCTGTGATATAAGTAGAAACGAATTGGGGCGGGCAGAAAACGGGGCGAGCGGTGCGAGATAGGCCTGCTTACCTGTGAATGGAAGAGAAAGGGTGTCCTTGAGCAACATCAATGTAAAGTGTCAACTGGAAATACGCCTAAAGTTGGGACCAAGCAAATGGCTTTGAGAGGAGTAGAAACGTTTGTATGGGGAACATAGAGCAATGAATTGGTATTGAGTTATGTGGACATGGCTCGACCTCGGGGCGGTGTTCATTATTCAGCAGGGTGATGATCAGGATCAGGCTACCGACGGCACCTTATCGTTATTAGTCAACACGTAGTGATGACCACAATGCAGCTCTTGAGTCTGCACTTTACGCTATTGATCAGCACGCAGCTCCGAGGCCACAGGCAATTAAAAAGTGAACTAGAAGGGGACCCCGTCGGAGATTGACCCTGACCCACCTGAACGTTGATGTCCGAGGGAGTTTCTAGAGATACTCCAGAACACTACTAAAATTAGAATTATGAGAATATACGCACCAAGAAAGGTCATCGGAGCATGATGCGCATAAGGAGCATGAATGGTAGGGAGACAAGGGTTCCCCCGTGTCTCCTTTTGAAATTTGTGTATCGTGTATTTTTCTTGTGTTTTGTGAGTGCATTGCATTTCTCACATTGTAACATGCATCATGGCTTTAAAAAAATTACCAAAACACACAGATGAAAATGCACTCAAAGCACAGGGTCTGTCACAGCAGGTATTTGATGCCCTCTTCCCCAAAAACCTAACTGTATTTGCCGGTGTCGCCACCAGAGGTCACTCTGATGCTGCTTCCTGTTCCACACAAGCGGCCCCTAAGGGTAACACTACCATTAATCTAACTTATTTACCTGCAAATTAACCACAGGAACTGACAACAGTATCGCAATGTTAATAAAAATATATGTGTGTGTGTGTTATATAGCAGATACACAGTGTGTCTTTTCATAAATGATTTATTTTATGTTTAGTTCCCAATTTGCTGCCACTGGAACCTGAAGTGAGAACGAGATGAAACCTTTCTTTACTTAAATGTGCCCCTTAAATGTGAGTTTAAATGAACCAGCTCGCGCTTTATTAGAGGAAAGAAATGCTCAATACCTGTTTTTGCCCCATAAGGTGAACGACTTCAAGTCGTGGCCACCAGCAGTAAATCGTTTTTATGCCTGATTCGACGCTGTTGCTCATAAACAGTGTGCACAGGCCGTACCACTCAGTATGAGGCACATCTCACTTTTTATCTGCAGCCCGGCTTCCAAATCCCCCCCCCCCCCCCCCCCCCCCCCCCCCCCCCCCCCCCCCCCCCCCCCCCCCCGATCCTGTCACTCCCCTCTCCTCCCCACCAGGATGACTGGGGAAGAAAGAAAAAAACGCACAACTCCAGAAACCACTTCTGATGGAAAGCGCAGCTGTTTGCAAGTTTGCTCGCCGACAGAGAGAGAGAGAGAGAGAGAGAGAGAGAGAGAGAGAGAGCATGGAAACGGCTTGTAAGGCACGCTCCGACAGCGCTGCAGGCCGCCTGGCAGGCCAACACAAGGGCGCAGAGCTGCGGTTTCACGTGGTTCGACATGCCGCATGAGTCACTGACCAGAAACATGTCTGTGCCATACAGCGCGGTGAGGCTCGCTGACTTACACTGTGGTAGGGCGAGGGCCAAAGACAATACGCCGAGGAGGGTGGGGGCATTCTGCATCTGAACATGTGTGAATGTCGCCCAGCAAAGAATGCAGGTCAAATCCACGAAAAAGCCCTTTAAACACGTCGGGCAGCATGAAAACCCGCATAGTGAAAGTAGAGGGGAGAGACCATTAAAAGTTTTCCATTTGTCGTTTCCAACTCACTGTTTGGGAACTATTTCCTGTCCCCAAGAACGTCCGCCATCCATTTCAGGTAAAAACGAAATCATGTAGCCACTAAGACTACATTATTTCAGAGATAAAGGAGAAATCTATAATCATGACAGTCTTTGAGCCATTCGTTTTTTAAAATAAGATGAATTACCCCGCTCCATAACTCCCATCAGAGCCAGCTGCTGTTTTAGCACCGTTCAGCTAGTTTTCCCCGGTCTCCCAATTTTAATAATATCACGCTTCAAACTCAACTCTTTCAAGAATCTCCATCCCAGATGCGACATTAAACAGTTTTCGGCAACAACAGCAAAAAAAGGCTAAAAGGCTACTCTTGGTTCACTTTCATAAACAAAGTGGAGCCTGGTGCCGGATGTCTCTTTCAGGGATTGGCGGAGGCCAAAACAGAGCAAAAGAAAGAGTTCACACCACAGGGAACAATATTAATATGAATTTGTTTTCTTCTTTGAAATTACAAAAGGGACCCGGTGGCTTTGCAGAAAAATGAAAACGATAATAACTCGCGTATCCATTTTCAAGCATGCCCCTCTCAGCCAGTTTGAAGTTGTCAATCACTGCAGCCATGGCAAGGTGTTTGAAATCAGAGTGTGGTACTGTATGATTGATGCAGTGTGCGCCGCATATGTGCCGCTTGCACGTCGGTAATTACAACACTCTCAAAAGATGTGGAATTTCGCCTTTTGATGTATGTTTGCCTGCAAGGACTTAAAGGAACGTAGCGAGAAACCATCTGGGACTGAAAAGAGAGTCGCTGGTGAGAGAAAAGAAAGAGGGGGGGGGGGGGGGGGGGGGAGTTTCTTTCAAACTAATATCTGAAAATGGAATGCACCATATCCCATACTCTTTTAAAACAGAAGTTTGAGTTTTTCCGAAAGAGACCCGTTAGATTGCTGAGTCCTTAGTATACGGTCAAATGCAAACGCAAATATCCACCATATATATGAAGTGAGGAGGTTGCGCCTAGGTCTCCCACTATTTTAACTTACAGCTCGTGCTTTAATGATGTGTCTTGCGAGGCCTAGGATTATTTTCTCCTCCTTCTCCCTCAAACCGCTGAAAGCAACAAGTCTAGCCATGTTCCCTGGAGGGCAGTAGAAGGCACTGTGGGAAATGGAGGGAAACACTTGCGGAGGACAATAAAATACGATAACTTTATTAAAAACAAAGTGGACAACAAGTCCTTCTCTTTCCCCAGCGCTTTAGAGAAAAGCTTTTTTTCTTTGTGCCATTTCAGTAATCATGTCAGGTGAGAAACCACTGCTTCCCAGATTTAATTCATTTCGCTTTATGATGAAAATTTTCGGACCGATTCTGCGAGTCCCCGCCATGAAGACGCGTAGGAATCTCAGGGCCCAGAGCAGCATCTGGCCGGCTTTTAAGAGTCATGGACAGTTTGCCGCAGGTGGTGGTGGGTGGGACTCATGTGGGTTATATGGACCGTGGAAGTTTAAAAGGGTCAATACATGCAAATACTAACACAACCCCCCAGCTCATGTGGAGCGCTGGAGAGAGAGAGAGAGAGAGAGAGAGAGTGAGAGAGAGAGAGAGAGAAAATGGCAGAAAGTCAGGAAAACGGAACATTTCTTCACCTCCCCCTTAAATGAAGGATCTGAGCGTGATACATTTCGTAGACACCATAAAGGTGCTTAGAGCCGTTACTGTACGAGTATGTGTGTGTGTAGAAAAATAAAAGCGCCCTTTTCCTATTTTGTGGCCGTAACGGCTTCAGTTGCCACCGGTCCGAAGTCCCGCTTGGGACCAGGATTGGCGGAAATCATTATGTGCCCCGTGCTATCACGGAAAGTAATGCTCCGGCAGTAATTTGTCCACCTGCACCTCTGCACAGTGGGCTTGGTAACAATTACTGGTCCAGGAAAGAAAACATTACAAAGTCATTACAGTAATGATAGTAATTCAGGCCAGGATAGACACGGCCTCCGCAGGCTTCTCCTCATTCTCCTACTTCTTGTTTTTGTTTCTCGCTCCTTACCTACACCGCTTCTTTTCAAACTCAGCAACCCTTTGAGTGTCTTTGTTATAATCTGTCGTCATGTTCAAACATCGGATGAACCTTTTCATGAAGGCTTTGCCGTGATTGAATACGTGTGACATATGAAGGGTGTTTTTTCGAAAAGCCGCTTTAAAACGTTTAAATGGTAAAAAAAAAAAGCAAACAAAAAAAAACACACACTAGCCAATCATTCACCTATCTGCAGCAGACAAAAGCTTGTGAACGTTTTCCAACGAGGGGCGAGGGCACTTCAGACAGAGAGGGAGGAGGCCCGTTGGAGCCCCTGCCTGCCAGGCAGCACTTATTTATGTTTCGGCAACCGAACTGACAGTGCCAAGACATTATCCAAGACCGTGATGGAGTCGCCACACAGCGGCCGCTGCCATCCAGTCTGGAAAACATTTGAGAATCTTTGTTATGAAAAGAGCGCAAAAATGCCCGTCACACGGCGGGGAAAGATGGCTCAGTTTTTTGTTTTTTTGTTTTTTTTTTTACATCTGGAACTCACTGAGGCAGTGTGGGAGGACGTGTGTACGTTTTCAGCACAACAGAGCCGATGATAAAATAGCTTATGAAAAAAGGAAAAGGAAAAATGGCTGCAGTCACTCTTCTGGGTGGGCCCGCGAGCACATGACATATTAGGCCTGCGAGGGATTATTTTTGTATTTCTCAGCAGTTCTCTTTCAGTGGAGTTAGACTGATATACGAGGCCATTAAATATCAGCCATGATGCTCTGCTTTGATATGGGGGATTCTCTTCATCTGAAAGCTTTATCACTTTGTACACGTATTCAAACTGTTTTCAATTGGGGGAGCTCGGAAAAAAGGCAATAAATCTCCGAGATCAACGAGACCAAAAAGGTGTGCATGTCTGCGTGTGTGTGTATGCATGTGTGAATCGGTGTGTTGATATTTATTTTTTTGTGATCAGACCACTTTGTTTTAGGCTTAGGACAACAGCCACATAGTGTTATAAGTAGGTGTGGCTGAATCATGTACATTGAATGTGAAGACCTCAATAGGCTGTTTGTGGTCGGCCCACGAAGAGACACACTCCTGCGGGGCGGCAGAGACACAACATGAACTCCATCTTCCCCAGGTAGGGAAACAGCTAGTTATATATTGACTGTTTGACGGTTTGTTTTGAGACTGGGCACAACGGCTTTAGAGTGGAAAAACATACCAGCAAATAAACCAAAACAAAATCGCTGTTCTGCAAAAACACAGGAAACAGAAACACCACGGACAAAACACACACAGACCAAAGTCAACCAACAAAAAACATTGTGTAGACATGGTAATATTGTGTATATTTTATAGGTAACTAGTGGTTGGTGAATTACAAGGTTAGCTAATTGCTTCACCAAACAGCTGGGGATAAGCTAGCTGGCCACAGTTGTCCTCTGAGCTAGCTGTAAGCCCTAGTTTATTAGCCTCGGCTAGCAGGCTCGATACCTCTGTTGCTAAAGGGACCATAATCCCACAGTTTAACCTATTACCAGCCTTCTGTCGGTTTTGTAAAAGAGTTGCTGCTCTGGCACTGGACAGTTTGAATAAAAGAGGACTGTTAGGCTGCCAGCCGTGTTGTTGCTCTCTGTTTGGATTTTTGTGGACAGTGTTATGGTTGCAGAGTGGAGTTTAACAATATTTGGCATCTTGTCCGACAGCAAAGTGAGACAGAGAGAGAAATCACTGACTCTATGCTAGTTAAGATAAGATAAGATAGCACTTTATTAATGTCCATGTGGGGAATTTGGGGGGTCCTTGTGCAGTGATTTCCCATCCGGTGAGGGTCTCAATGCCGCTTCAGACTCTAAGGATAATAATGCTTGTGCAAACTCTTGTAACGCAACTTTGATCTGTTTCAAGAATCGCCTTCAGTCGGCTCTGGCTTTCAAAAGCCTTTTTCTTTTTTCTTTTTGGAGACTCAAAGAGAATCAGCCGGAGTAAAGTCAGACTATCCATCAGCACAGTTTGCAGAGTCTCCAGACATTTCAGGGCCTCGATCAGGCCCAGACACAACTGGTCTGAAGGGAGAGTGGGAAATCCCCCCCCCCTCGGCTCCTGAGCTGCTTTACGTGCCGTCAGGTGATGTCATCATTTCTCACTGCAACCTTAACCAAACAATAAATATTCGACAGCTCAGTCGTTCTAAAAAATCGGCGCTGTTTGCTTAAAATGGCGTGCCAGAACACGCCCAAGGAGTGTGTGACGGTCTCGTTGATTTTTTTTTTCTATTGTCAGACAGTAGGTTGGAAGTTTACTGGAAACTCTGGCTTTTTAATTTCTCTTTCTAATCCCTGTTTAAATTCCCCTGAAGCCGGGATCCGTTTGAGGGGGGAAAAAAAAGAAGAAAAAAAAAAGAAGCAAGGAGCCATCACGCCAAGACTGAATTCGACGCATGTGGAAGGATCGGCCATGCTGTACTCATTAATGGCTGGCACACATGAAGAAAGTGGAGGGAATTGCTTTGACATTCCAGCCAGCGTATATAAACCGTGGCACTCCAAACGTTCCATTTGAGAAAAAAAAAAGAAGCAATTGAAAATCCAATTTGAGATGCAATCGGCAAAAGACGACCCTTTTGTTCGGAAGTGCGACTCTCCTCGGTGAGACTCGATGTGGCACAGCGAGGTTTTGCACGAGCACCAATTGGCGGCTCTAGGTCTCGGCAAATAGTGGAGGGGTTAACTTATGAAAACACTCACACCCTGTTATCAGATTAGGTCTCCACAAAGAGCTCTCGGTGCGGATTGGTGCTGTGTCATGTTGGTCTTTTTCCTCTCTCCAAACCCCCTCACCCCCCACCACCACCCCAACCCCCCTCCCCCCCCCCCCCCCCCCCCCCCCCCCCCCTTCCTTCATGCCCTCCCATGCTTTCATTTGTTCGAGCTGTCGGCGGCGAGCTTGCCCTGAAATTAAAAACCTATTCGTGTTTGTTTGCCCGTTGTCAGCGCAGGGCTTTTCCCATCATTCCCCGGGACGGCATCTGTCACGCCTTTTGTAAACTGCTTTTGATGGGGTGGTCGGCGGGCAGGAGGGAAGGGGGCAGGGGGGGCTTCGAAACAAATTAAAAAAATGTAGCAAAATAATATGTAGTTGAGAAATAGTGACAGTTTCTATCCATTGAAGTGCAGTGATTTGTGTGGACTTTTATGTGAGAACTTCAAAGATTAGACGTGGCTTTTTAATAACTTGTAAATCAACTTTTTGGAAATATGGCCTCGAAAGAAAACAAATATATGCTTAAATAACTTTTTGTTTATCATATCAGTGGTGGTCAAGCTTGTGTGCATGTGTAGGTGTGTGGCTCATCGTGCTGGGGTCAAGCACACACTCAGTGCCAGGGTGCTTGAACCAGGAGTGTCTTAAGTGTCGATTCTCTAGAAGGTCAAAGGTCAGGTAGAGGCTGCTGATTGAGGGGGTCGGATCGTTTTATTTGGTTGCTTAACGCTTTAACAAGGATTTGTGTGACATTCTTTGGCATGAACGGTGGCAACGTTTTGGTGGCTGTTTATTACAACGCTTTTTAATATTCATCAATCAAACGCAGGCAGGCGGTATCTGAGAAGAGGGGCCGTCGCAATGAGCGAACAACACGGTGAGCGCTTTGCACTCGACCAGTCTTTCCCTTTTTCGTGCAACACATTTTTTTCTTACAGTGAAGGAATGCAACGCGGCTGGGGCATCAGATGGTGTTGACAGGATAAACGGAAACCACCTGGAGTTTTAACCAAACTCACGAGGTCACCTTTCCTCATTTTCCCTCCTCCTGTGGATTGTAAAAAAAAACAAAAAACCCCAGGGGTCAACGCCTCACCAGCCAGGACTCATCCCAAGTGTTTGACTTGTGCGAAACAGACAACAGTTTACCCCTTATTGGTCATTTACTGGAGATTATTCCTGCCACAACCACAGGCAGTGTTGCTAAATTTAACTAATGTGTGCACGTTTGCACAGATGGTTTGCTGAGTTTTACTGAGGAAAACACTTATTTATTACTTTATTAAATCCATGAAGACACTTTTTGTGGTTCCGGGGGCACTGTGTTGTTTTTTTTTCCCACGTGATATGCTCGGAAAATCAAAGTTCCGCATTGCTTTTACTGCACGTTATTATTGTTGTTTTCGGGAAAATGAGTCTCGAAGAGATAGAGACGTAGAAGTAAACCAAAGAATGTCAAAGTGTCCCAGGTGCAGGGGAAAAGAACGCGGCCTGCGGCGGTGAGTTGTCACCCCGTTGCTCATAAATCTCCACTGGTACCACCGCAAGCCCTCACAACTCACTCCAACGCTTCGGAAATACACACTACACACTACCCCTCGGCCAAATCCACACTGTTACGTTTAGCTTTTTAAAGCACATCACTTTGCCACTTCTGCACCTGGTGTGTATGCTTCTCTCCGAGCAAATTTGTTCACTTCCTGACTGGGTCTCGTTAGTCGAGACGTACACTTCCCTGTTCGCTCTGCTCCGATCACTTGGTGCTTTTGTGGAAGTTAGACAACATGTTTTTGAATTGCACAATTCCATCAGTGCCGACATAGAGGCATACTTATATTTGTGCAAGGTACAACAATTGCTGCATGTGATGTGTGTTTTGAGGTCTATCGGTATGGACAGGTGATCGCTCTCTGTATCGTGCAGGTTTTGTCACACGTGTTGACTCGCGACCACAGAAGAGGACGTACATGCTGAGGGTCAGGAGTTTATCGCACAATTCATCATTTCGGGTTCAAAACAACCTACAGATTTTAAAAGGCCAAAAGGTTTATGCGTGGTTTCAGAGTCCTTCTCCAGTGCCCGGGCGACATGTGATTCACCGCCCGTTCTCCCTCTCAGCCATTATGGTTGCGTCTTTTACAGGCGTGGGGGGGGGTGTCGGTTACTGCCGTCCACAGACGCACAGACTGATTTAGCTCTTTAGATTTGTGTGGAATTAGTCACAGCGGAGGGCCGGCCGGAACAGCGGGGGAGTCTCAGACATTGTTGGGGAAAGAGAAAGCCTGGAGTAGGTGGGCCTTTGCCTTTTTCTTCTTTCTGCTTTTATGATCCCTCAGGTTTCCACCTGTGCTGACACGGCTGAGACTTTACAATGGTCCTGAAAGAGTTACAAGCAGCCGGGTAGAAATTCCAGGCGCTTTTTTTTTTCTACCCTTTCTCTCGTACTTTTTACTGGAAGAGTGGGGTGGGGGCCGCAGTTATTGTGGAACATTTGTCAGGCTGCCAGTTGCAGAGGCAGGGCCGACCGGTGATTTATGGCAACATCTGCAAGATGCAAAGCCCTTGTATACGCTTTTAATCACACAAAGAGCCACGGCTGCATTGGAGATTGAAAAGACAGGGCCTGATGGGGTTTTATGGTGTCCGTGCTGGGATTCACACTGATGGAAACCCGTGTGAACATAATCTAGGGCCGTGGGATTTCCGCAGCTCAGTGTTGCCGAGCCGAACTTGGCCTCGTGCGGCGAGCGAGTGTTGTTTCTGTGGTCCTGCGATGCGATGGTCAAAAGATTCTCACCGCGCGTGAAGATATTCGGCGAATGACTGAAATGTTTTGTCACACAAGAGGAAAACGCCCGTGGCCGGGGATTTGGGACGAAACCAATGCGTGAAGGGAGCACCAAACAAATCTCACTGGATTTGTCAGAGCGACCTCGCATACCGAAAGCTGGGGCTCGTTTCATGTTTTAAATCTGTATTTTAGCACAGACAAAGCCCATCCAATGATGGAACAAGCTCAGTGGTCATACAAGTCAGACAACAATCCCCCAGCAGATTTCCTGAGCTTCATAACAGAGGAATAATCATTTCTGCAAGCCGCCTGCAGCTATTCAATATAATAAACATCTGTCTGCATGTCAGCACATCTGGCAATAATAAAGGCAAATTAGCTTCGAAATTCGGAGCGTCTGGCAGTGAGATAAGGCCGCGGCATGCTAAATTCATTTTCTTGGCTCCGTCTCTGGGGTGCGGAGAGCAGGGGATGGCCCGAGGAGCTGACCCCTGATCAGTGTCCGACTGTTCATTTGAACAAAATGGGGTCAGAGAATTTCAGATCCGAGACCAGAGGGAAGGAGAGAGGGGGGGCAGCGGACTCCGTCACTCGTCCCCCAGTCACTGGTGGTCTGGACGAATAGTCAACTTCCTGTCTCATTTCACTGGACGCAGAATCAAAGAGGGGGGAAATTATTCCACAATCTGGTCTGTGTTTTCTTTCCCCCCCCCCCACTGGAAATGTGAAGGTTGTCGCTGACTTCAGACTCGGCAGGAGCCACAGCGTCCTTTTTTTCTCGCTTGTTGGGCCACAAATTGTTTTTTTGGTTGCAGCAACTTCTGACACTCTCCTAAGGCAGTAAATAAACCATGCCAAGGGGAATTACACCCACCCGCTTAATTGGAACAGGCGTGGTAAAGTGAGGTGTAAAACCTTGACTACAAGAGGGGATCTCGTATTTTAACGTCTGATTCCACCAGACCAGCTGCTAAACTTTAAAAAGGGGAGGAAACTTTCCTGCCGCGGTGGCCGTTAAGTGACCTTGAGCAAAAAAAAAAAAACTTCCAGATCCTTTTACACTGTTCTTGAATTTAGATTTTTTCCAACATAATCCTGAAGTCACTTTGTGACGAATGAATGTGGCAACCGCTTTTTCTTTACAGCCATAAATGTCCCATATGATGTCTTCAAGTGATGTGTGGGTCAAATGTGTTTATTACCTGCTCCCACCTGACCTATTTTAAGAGCAAACCACTTCGTGGCCTGCAAAAATATGATTTAATATATTGCCGGTCGCGCTGGGCCTGTTGCCCTACGCTTATCCACTGCATGTACTCATATTTAGTTGCCACGTGATTGAAGCCTTTATGCATAATATCAAATGGCAGCAAGTCAGAGCGGCTGTGGTGCACATACGCAATCTCCACCTTGAGAGAGAGTTGTTTCCATGATGGATCCGTAGGCTTGCCATAGCCACCTGCTCCAGCGTAGGCCAAAACAGAGACCTCTCCTTTCCTGGTGGGACATCTGTTTGTGTCCGCCTCGGCGCACCATACATTACTTTGCCCACAAGAAGGTTGGAAAATCTACTTCCAAGCCCTGGAACGTGTCATCGCCAGAAATATCAGCTCGCTGTGTTGGACAAGGAGTGCAATCAGAACCCACTGAGTTGTATCGTTTGTTACCCCTGGGCCCCATTTGTCCGTCCCTGTGAGGGGGAAAAAAAGTCGTAAGACACAGTTTCCTGCTCAGGCCTAACACGACTGCACTATGCTAAGGTCATTAGGCAGCGGACCGGTCCTCCAACGTTGCCACGGCGGCGGCAGCTGTTGCCCAGGTGTCAGCACGTGTGTGGCTCCACCATCTTGCCTCCATCGCGACCTCCTCAAAGAACTGGCAAGACTTCCAACGAAATCCCCCTTTCATTCCTTTGCAGTGGGGTAGAGGCCTACAAACCAGCACCAGCGTAGCCAATGGCCAGGTGTACCTAAACATTAGTCAGCCAGACGGACTGGAGAGAAATAACACCAGGGAGGCAGATCTTTTCATCAGCCTTTCCATACACAAACCCGAGACATGTCGGATCCAAACAGAGACTTTTTGGTGTTCGCATGCTTACAACAACAACAAAGTCCGTCTTCCTCACTTCACTTCACTTCACCTTTTCAGGATTAAACGCAAGACTGAAACAACTGGGCCCTGAATAGGGGAACCCGACTAAATCACCCCACCCCCCACCCTCTCAGAACTGCTGGCACCACCATCTCCAATCTGCCGTTTCGTAAACACAGCTCCACTGTGGCAGACAGTGAGCCGCATGACGCCTTCCAAGTGCAAGTTTCAACAGCTTGCCCCGGTGCACAAGCACACCTTTTTCCCCCCCTCATGCTGAAGAGGAGAGGCCTGAAACAACAAACCGCCGGGCGAGAAGAGCTGGGGGATCGTGGAGGGAGGGGGAGGGGGGGGTTTGAGTCATCCACCACACGGGAAGAGTTTAGTTTTGTCTAATGTGTGTTACATACAATATATCAAATGAGAATAAGCTTAGCTCAGAGTCAGACCGACCCGATTATGTTTACATCTTCTACACCAGACCTGCGTGATAGCGAGATAAATATCACTGAAGAGTCGTAGCACTCGAGGTGAATGTAGCAGCACACATTTGGGTGTCCTTTTATTGTTTACACATGTGCAAAACGTTGCTTCATTCAAAGCTGGAATAACTGAATAGGCGGGACGCAAAATACTCGTGCACATAAGGTAAGCAAAAATAATGGAATCTGTTTATATACAATTTACAAAATATAATAATCTTTATATAAAAAAAAAATGTATATATTCATCTCTATCATTGAACTGAAGCCGTTAATGCGCTCCACGTTTTCTTTGTTCTGTCGCAACGTCAGAAATTGTCCATTACATTCACTTTTTGCACATTTCAGGAGTCCTTTATTGCAAACGTGTCCATTTAGTGAGGTAGAAATTTCTTTTTTTTTTGGGTCGTCCTCTTCATGGAAAACTCGCGCTCGTTCTGCACTGCGGCAAGGGATCAGTCCTGGTACTGTCAAACGGTTGTTCGTAAACGCCGTCCTTGGTGAGATAGCTCTCCCCGTGGTCCGAATCAACGTCCGGGGCGGTGTAGGGGTCCTCCTGCGGCGCTAGTCCATTATGGGTGACTGGAAGTGTGCCGTAGCCCGTGTACGGGTCCTGCTGAGGCCTCCAGGGAGCATTTTTCCCAAATGTTCCTGAGTGAGGAAGTTGCAAGAAGAAGAAGAAGACGTCAGACCCTGGCACAGACAAAATAGGAAAAAGTGTGGAAAATCGATTGACTTAGGACCTTACCCATGAAGGAGTTGCAGGGAGGGAGGCACTCAACAGGTCGGCCATAGTCGTTCACTTCTCCCTCCTCCACGGATGGTCGGCGGTCGCTCTGCTGATGGGAGGGGCCGGAATGGAGGTTGGCACTGGGGAGCTGCATCAGGACGGCGGAGGAGCAGAGGTCCAAGTGCTCCGACAGGAAGTAGTCCCTCATTTTAGAGTTGGTCAGGCTGCCGCTGTAGGAGTCTGCGCACACGGGCCTTTGTTCGATAGAGCAGCCTGAAATCAGAAAAACGAAAACCATTCGTTTTCTCCCAAAAAACCTCAAAGACCAATTTTTGGGCGCAATGGTCTTCATCAACAATATAATCAAGAAATCACGGAAAACAGGCCGACTAGACAAGCCGTGCAGACCTGTGAAGACGTCTGTCGGGTCAGGGGCGTACACGTTGTCTCTGCGAAGCAGCGAGCCCATTGGTCCTTGATAATGGCAAAGCAGGGGATCCAAGGCTGCCTCCATGTCTGCCTCACTTCCGGTATCCAGCTGACAAAGGCCTGTTTGGGTGAAAGAAAAGCATGGCAAATGAATAAAAATGGGAGGCTGCCGCGGGATACATTGTTGCGACCGAGAAGAAACGGCAGGAGCTGTACCGTTCATGTCTTTAGGCTGCATGTAGAAGCCACTGATAGAGGACGGCATGTACTGATGACTGCTGCCGCTCTCCGACGGGATGTAGCCGTCCTGCCGGTCAGCCAGCGTGCCCTGAGAGGACAGGTAGCTGGGAATGTCTGCGGGGAGGTTGGTCTCATCTGGGACAGGAAGGCCGTTACGTTATATGGCGCACTTTCATTTCTTCAGATAACAGAGGCGTAAAAAAAAACATCGCCGAGGCCTCACCTGTGTTGGTGACGCTGCAGTCCTCGTTCCGTCGCCGGGTGTGGTAGATGATGACGACCCAAACGAGCGATGTGCCCACCACGCAGCAAACCACGGCTATGATGACGATCCCCACCGTGGTCCAGCCGTCGTCGTCCGACCCCGCCACGCCCATGATGCCGACCCCCACGCCGCCCTGCACGCCGGGGTCGCAGTTGGGGTTCGATATGACCGCCAGCCGAACGTTGCCCCTCTCCGTGCCCAGCGCGTTGGACATCTCGCAGGTGTACTTCCCGGCGTCCGCCTCCGCGGCGTCCACGATGATGAGGAGCTGGTTGGCGGCTGCGAAGAAGTGGCGCTCGGTCACCACCAGGGGGCTGTCGTCTTTGGTCCAGTTCAGCCTCGGGGGAGGGCTGCCCCCAGCGATGCACTGGAGGACGGCCGTCTCGCCCTTGGCCACGGTGCGATCCATGAGTGGCCGCAGGAAGGAGGGTGTTTCTGTCAGAGGGGGAAGCCACAAAAAATCCACATAAATTTGCCTGGCAAAAAAAAAAAATGAGTGTAGTCTCCATTCAGTCCTTGGCAGAGTCTCTTTTAACCCTCTCACCTAGAACAGTCAGCGTAGCATTTGCAGAGATGGCTCCGGCCGTGTTCTGGGCCGTGCAGCTGTAGACGCCGATATCCTCGGTCTTGACGTCCACTATGAAGAACACATCATCCTCCGGCATCACGTGCATGCGGCGTTCGCGTGCCGCGGGAAAATCGGTGCCTCCGTCCTTCTGCCAGGCAATCTGAGGGGAAGGGTGACCCACGGCGGCACACTCCAGTCGGGCCGTCGCTCCGGCCCGGATGCTCAGGTCCATGGGCATCTTGGTGAAGGAAGGGAGCACTAAAAATGGAGAAAAAAAATCAATAATGAAACTTTCTTGTTTTAACAAGCACCACTTGGATAATGACACATGCCAAAGAGTTCCTTTCTTCCATCTCACACGTACTGTTGACGGTGAGCCTGGCCTTGGTGGAATAGGACGAGCCGAAGTGGTTGGAGATGACACACTGGAATTTTCCCTCGGTGGAAAACTCCACGTAGCGGAGCTGCAGAGTGGTCGTGTACTCCGTCACTTCCGCCTCGCCTCCGGCTCCGCCCTGCACGCGCAGGTGAGCCTGGTTGTGGATCTCCGCGTCGTTCAGGACCTCGTTGTCCTTCTTCCAGGCGAAGGTCATGGGCGAGTCGCTGGAGCTGGCCGCCGAGCAGATGAAGGTCACATTTGAACCCTTGAGGGCCGCCTGGGTCTCCGGCTGAACGGTGATCTGAGGCTTTGGGAAATCATCTGCGCGGAAACAAGAGTGGACATTTAAAACTTCCGTATGTATTCCCAAAGTCTGTATTCTAGAGTGTTGGTCAGTGCATCCGTTTTTTCATCTCAATTTTTGTTTTTTGAAATTGGTGGCGCAGATGTGGATATGAAAAAGAGGAAAAACTGAACCAGAATATTTCCTGCTTCGTTCTTTTTTGACATTAACCAGGAAAGCTTCAAACTTAACGTAGTACATTTCCCTTCGAGAGGCTCATTAGTTCCTCCAGGAGTCAGGAGGGAAAATACTGAACAATCTGGGTCAGTTTGTAGATGGAAAAAAATAGGCTTAGGATAAATGTCTGTTCCTGGGGCATAACGGTGTGTGTGTGTGTGTGTGTTTGTGTCTGTGTGTTTGGGGAAAAAGGTGTTACACCGAGTGAATGTATCCCTCACCGCACACAAACTCCTCCTGGCCGACGGCAAACACGCTCCTGCCCTTCAGCATCTGCGGGTGGGCGCAGCTGGCGTTGACGCAGGGCAGGAAGGTTTGCTCCGCCACCCAGACGGGAAGCCACTTCAGCTGGCAGTCGCACAGCAGGCTGGAGGTGTTGAGACGCCTGCCGAGAAGGGGGAAAGATACCAGCGACGTTTAATTCACTCTGCGCCTCCGTCGCTCCCCGCGGCTCCTTGGGATTCTGTCCCCATTGATCGAGAAGATACAAAAACGGTGGAATCGACGCCGCGGAAAAAAAAAAAAAGCTAAATCACACAGCGGTGGCTGACGGGAAAGATATGAACTGCAACCCGGAGCTAACATGAAACTATTTGGGGACTATTTCTCAAACCTCAGAATCCAAACTCTCTACAAGACATATTTGCTGAAAATGTTACAATGTTCCTTTAAAAGACGTTGGTTTCGACCCCAGGAAAAATCAACCGTGTAACCATGCACTTCACTGTAAAACCGTGCTCCATCGGAAGGGAGGCGAAGAAACCCGTGAACACTGAAGCGAGGTGCTGTTTGGTGCCGACTGTCACGGCCCATAATAATGAGTTTCACCTGGGGTTCCGTCCCACCGCGCCACAGAAACACCAGAAGACCGATCATACTCACAGCTCCTGCAGGTTCTTCATCTGAGAGAAGGCGTTCGCTTGAATGGACATGATGGCGTTGTTGCTCAAATCTCTGCGGAATACGGAGAGAAAGAAATCAGGAACCGGTAAGATCCCCGGAGAAACAGAGGAGTTTATTCCTTTTTCGTCTTCATCTTTCTGCCAACATCGGCCATACAGACTTATAGGACTACAACAAAACTTCAATGGAGAGAAGGAAAAGAAAGAGGGCCAGGGCTCCAGAACAATAAAAGTCTGGGCAGCAGTTTGCTGTGTTAATCAAGAGAGGACCGACTCTGGGCTGCTCAGAGCTCTGGCAACGGCTGGGAAAAAACTCTAATTAGAATCAAATGCAGCTGTTGTACACTCGTGCGCGCGCACACACAATCCTCTCCACTTGCCTCGGTGATCGATATCGTCTGGCACACATGTAAAGATGCTAATGGCAGGAGTTGTGTTTTTTTTCTCGATTTCCACATCAAAGCGGAGAAATGGGAGAAGACTAGGTTTGGGTGCATGGCTCTAACAAGACTCGCAGACACAGAGGCTCTGTGTCTGCGAGTGATTCACCCCGCGTGGTTTACGGCTCAGGGCTTTGGAAACAATCAGGGAAAAGCGCGGTCCACTCACAGGTGCTGCAGCGCGTCCAGGCCAGAGAAGGACTTCTTGGTCACCGAGCGGATCTGGTTCCCCTGCAGAAATCTGCAGAAAACAACCACAACAGCGACAGCAACGGCCGATCAATTTCCAACACGACCTTTACACGCTGACCTCAAATGTGTTGGCCTGCCGCATTAGGGCAAAGAGGATGGTGGAAATGGACTTACATTTTTTTCAATTTGTCCAAAGCAGAGAAAGGCCCGTTCATGTCCTCGATGGTCCAGGAGATTTCATTATTTTGGAGGTCCCTTTCGGAGGAAACAAAGAAAGACCACATTGTAAAAAAATATATATATAAAAAAAGAAAAATCCACACCCAGAAAACAACTGCGCTCGCGATGTTCATAAAACTCGATGCGGCTTGAGATTTTGTGTGATGGGGAATATGTTTGAGTCTTAAAAATTGCATTCGAGGTGGTTTCCGTGCCTTACAGGAAGTTCCTTCCTGGCCTTTGAGGCACTTTTAAAAGTCTGCCATGGTTTTTGGGTGTTGCGTAGAGAGTGAAAAAAAGGTTTTACAAGGAAAGCGCTGCAATGTAACATGTGTGCTGCAGTTTGAACCTTATTTGTGTAGATAAATATACTCTGCATCAAACATATATGTGATTCTATATATGACGTTTGTTTATCAACCCTTTAAGGAAATTTCGCTCCATCCGCTCATTTAATCATGAATATGATCTTTGATCGTCAGGGGGGGAAAAAAAGTGAATTCTGAGGGAATGGTAACAAACACTGATGACATCCACGAATGTTCAACAACCTCTGAAAACTTTAAGCTGTTGAAGGAAAATATGGAGACATTTACCCCACGCTCCACAGGAAGACTAAACAAACCAAACAACTGAATGCACAGTGTCAGATTTGAAAAAGAAAAATAACTTCCCGGAGAAGTTGCCGTCTTTGATCCTTCAGCTGGTCTAATGCTTTCAAACAGCTCTTTTCCTCCTCGGCGGGCCTTGTTATGGCTGATTGAGATTGAGGAAGGGTGTTTGTGTGTGTGTGTGTGGGGGGGGTGGGGGGGACAGGGCAAGGTTTAAAGCCCTGAAGCAATCCATGTCCCACCTAGCTGCACACCTGCCCTACGGTGACCTCGGCAGCGCCGCTCGCATTTGGTTCCAGTTAAAACAATCCCAACCAGGGGAAACATTATGGAGCCCCTATGTGGGAAAGGGGGTGGTTGGCCCTGGGTGTGTGTGTGTGTGTGTGTGTGTGTCCGCGTGTGTGTGTGTAGGGTTACTGAGCGGCGGAAGGGGAGAGGTAGGGGGTGGGGTGGTTGTTGAGGTCGGGGGGGATGGTGTCGCAGAGGTTTTTTTTTTTATGTGTGTGGAGAGACCTCAACACACTTAATCTATTTCACATCCCCAAAACAAATCAGCCAGGATATTTCCACTCAAGCAGCGGATAGGCGGTTACGATGGCTTAAAAGAAAGCTGGGAGGGGCAGCCGATAGCAGGACTCATACGTTCATTTGATGTTATTGTCTCTCCTCAAGCTTCAAATGACTAGTTTGAGCACTTTGTTGTTTTTCACCAATCAAAGGATCGCAGCCGATTTGCCTTGTCGAAGTGAACTGAATGGCGCGTCTTTATTGAAAAGTCGAACTTGTCTTACAGCATCTGCAGGTTGGAGAGGCCCCGGAAAGCGCCGTCTGCGATGAAGCTGACGCGGTTGTCTCCGATGTGGAGCTCGTCCAGCAGGCTGAGGCCCACGAAGCTGGATTCCTCCAGCCTGGACAGGTGGTTGGAGGAGAGGTTGCTGCGGGAGAGGTGAGGACAAAAACGACAACATGAGAACGCACACAGACGCAATTCATTGCAAAGCAGGACAAGGGGATACGCAACCTAATGTGGTCTATGGCTATACCGTTTCGTGTTTTCACGTTTATGTAATCCCCAAATCAAAAAATGATTTTATTTCACGACTTGTGTTATCTACGATCTGTTATTGCGATCTCATTTTGTGATAAACTATATTTGTTTTGATATAGGAAAAAGAAAAATGGCAACAAAAAAGAAATTGTGAAACTCTGCCGAAATAAAACTCCGATGAGAACACATCAGATCGCTGGCCACGTTCCCGGCCCCGACGGGGCGGCCTGTTTACTCTCAGGTTCACGTGATAAGAGCGAGGGCGACGGGCAGAAAAGAACAACAACCTATCTGTGACAAACGCTCCAGACAGTGCAAACGCCGAGCCGCTGCCTCCACGACCACAACAAGGGCATTCAATCTGCGCCCAGGAATGCGCGTTGGCGGGCGGGAGAGCGAGTTTGAAAATCGGACAGCTCCGTAGCTTTGACGGAGATGAAATAAAAGGACACTGATAATGGAAGAGGGAAACAAGTGGGACTTTGGGACGCCGATGTTTTGGCTCAAGTGACAGCGGAGCAGAAAAGAGGAGAACGGGTGTGTAATATTTTGGCAGTGCTTTAAGGTTGGCACTGGCTGGCGGAGCAGAAGAGACACTGTTCTGTGTGTGTGTGTGTGTGTGTGTGTGTGTGCGGGGATTGGTGACGGGAGGAACTGGAGTGTGAGAAAGGGCAGGCCGGAGTGCCAGAGAGGAGGAGAGGGCGACGCAGGGAAGTGTTTGGAGTTCAAAGTGTGAATGGAAAGTGAGGTGGGAATAACAGGAGGGGGGGGGGGGGGAAGAAAGAAGGAGGGGGGAAAAAAAATGGTGGACTCACAGCTCGTGTGTGTGTGTGTGTGTGTGTGTGCGTGTGGACGCGGGGATTGGTGACGGGAGGAACTGGAGTGTGAGAAAGGGCAGGCCGGAGTGCCAGAGAGGAGGAGAGGGCGACGCAGGGAAGTGTTTGGAGTTCAAAGTGTGAATGGAAAGTGAGGTGGGAATAACAGGAGGGCGGGGGGGGGGGGGGGGGGGGGGGGGGGGGAAAAAAAATGGTGGACTCACAGCTCGTTGAGTTTCTGGCAGAACTCCCAGGCATCAGGTCGGATCCTGTTGATGGCGTTGTGGCCAAGGTGGAGCTGCTGCAGAGTCAGCAGGCCGTACAGCCAGCCCTTATTCACCTCTGTCAGGTTGTTGTAGTCCAGCTGCCTGCAGGTCCACACACACGCACACACAGACACACACACAATGAGCCTCCATTCTACATTTGGAAGTAACAGAGACCCGATGCACGTGTCACTTGTAAATGTCCTTACAGGACTTCCATGTTGCTGAGGCCCCAGAAGGCTCCGTCCATCAGGCGGCTGAGGCCGTTCCTCTGCATCCTGAGGGAGCGCAGAGCGTGGAGGCCGTGGAACGTCAGGCCCTCCACTCTGCGGACGCGGTTCCTGCTCAGCTCCCTGCAAGGCGCACAGCACAACTCGGCGTCACCGAAAAAGCAGGAGAACCAGCGCGCGCGGGGGGGGGACGATGCGTGAAACAAAAGCTTACAGATGCTGCAGGTTGGGCAGCTGGAAGATCTTGGCCGGGATGCTGGAGAGGCGGTTGCGGTTGAGTCGGAGAACCTGCAGGCCGCTGGACAGGTTGGTGAAACAGCCCGTCTCCAGGGACGAGATCCGATTGTTGTTGAGGAATCTGGCGCAGAAAGGGACCGGTGCGCGGTTATTTTCCGATATGTCAAACAGCACAACACCTTCGGTAACGTTGGGGATGCAAAGGCTTATGCAGAGAGGACAAAATGCGTTCCTTCAGATACATAAATGAAGTCGTCGAGAGCGCCGGAGTAGAGGCGTTGACACTCACAGGTTCTTGAGGGGCAGAGCGGGGAAGGAGCTGGCCTTTATGTCCACAATGTTGTTGTAGCTGAGGTCGAGCGTTTCCAGCGCGAGGAAGGGCCCGAGCTGCTCGGCGGAGATCCTGGTGATCCTGTTGTTTGCTCTGAAAACACACGCAGCATCGCTCCAATAAATGACAAAAACACTGTGTATTTGAGCAGCGGCGCGCACCGGTTTCCCGTTTCCAGATACGCAAACAGTGCGAGTCCCTCAATTAGCCGGCGGTATCAAAAACTGACAAACTCTCGCAACACGGGAAGCGAAAAGCTTGCCACCCAATGCGAAACGGTGTCATAGTTTTTCTCTTTTCGCCGAGGCAGCACGCACATTTGACAGACGGTCCGGTGTGCTCGATGGCGCTGCTCCTCACACCGAGTCCCGACAATCTTTGGTTTAGAAATGTGTTATTTTGTTTATAAGGTAATTACTGACAAGGTATTTAAAAAAAAAAAAAAAAACCTAACCTGCCAATTACTTGGCTGATGAATACCATTCCCTCAGTGAAAGCATGCCTCGGCAGAGGCCAGCAATTTCCTGAGCTGCACGCCTCCTAAATTGCAGTGCGGGGACTGCTTAGTTATAAACAGAGTTTGTACAGTGCCCTCTTTGTGTATGAGACGCGGCAGTGGAGAGAGAGAGAAGGGGGGTTGCAGGAATTCCCTCCAATGCGCCAGACTACAGAGCTGGTTTTCAGTATTCATGCTGCCGCTGCCGCTGCTTGCCGTCCCCCTCCTGCTACACCTTGCCTACCGCGCTTGGAGGAACGACACTGCGGGCAGTTTTCATAAAGCCATTCTGAATTTGGCAAGCGGCGTCGCTACGGTTTAATTGTTGGGACCAACCACAGCGGCCCGCATCGCGAGAGTGACGGCCGTCAGACCCGGGGAAAAAAATCAACCGTCATCATCTTTTTTTCATTATTTGTTTCATTTTACTATTATACTTCCAAGCTAAAAAGCTGCAGATGAAGTGACGATAGAAAGAATGGCGGGATACCGTTCTGCCCCTAAAGCCACGACAAAGCCCCCCATCATATTGTGTCGAGCTGTTTGTGTCCTGTTTGAAATCCTTTTAGCCTGGTGTGGAATGGGTAAGGCGAAGATAAAAATCCAAATTCAAATACAGCGACAATTTATCATGCTAAAGAGGACACATTCCTTGCAACAGAGCGTCTTATTCTTTCCACTGTATATATAAGAGCAAAACGAAGTCAAATATTTCCTGTGTTGCACACTCTGGGGGCAAATCAGATGCTATAAGCCGTCTTATTCGGAGCCAGCGAGGCTCCATTTACTGTCTAGTCTCATCTTGATCTCGGATGTTATGTTCCAGCCGGTCAGCCCGAGGCAGAGAGACGGCGTGGCACCACACTGCTGTGAAATCAAGATGTCTCACCTGTACAAAACCTGGCGCAGCCATATGACGACAGCGAGTGCGTTCGGTGTATTTTTTTATTAAAAAAAACAAAAAAAATAGGTTGGCTCGGGCGATGGTCGGATATGGAACCCACACGACAGGACAAGATCCAGCTTTAGACACCGATCCAAAATGCAAAAGAGTTTTTGCTGGATAGTGGAGCGATGCGGGAGTAAAACTCGCCAGAGCACGTCTCTGCGCTTTAGGGCTCGATTCAAACTCGGTGTTGTGCCAGGGCGGGGGTGCAAAAAAATGTCAAAACTTCCCGTGATGACATGAAGTTGAGATTTTATGGTTCAGAGAAAGGGAAAACAATGAATCGAATCATTGCTGGATTCAATTCTTACACCATTACACGGACGTTGGCGTACGAGCAGTCCAGTTCGGATGCCTGGTTTTAATAATAAGGCTTTAAGTAACTGAAAAAACTGGCTCCTGCATCCATTGGCTTATTGTCTATAATAATCATTTAAAAAAACACTTTTGTTGGGAGATTTGCAGAGCGCCCGCCATACACCGCGGCCTCCAGCTCCCAAACAGAAGTGCTGCACACCACCGGTATCTCGGTTTTCATGTTTCAGTGACTGGTCGCTGAGAGCAGGAGGGCCGAAGGAAAGAACCCGTCTTTCCAGTTTCTCTCAGAAAGTAGAGCAAAGGGACGACTGGTGCGCTGCAGTTTGTCTGCTGGAGGAAGATGAACTCCATTATCAGCCTTCTTTGATTAATCGCGGGGTTCTTTCCCGCCCAAAGACAGAAACGTCTTCCACAACGCATCTTGAACTGAACTCGAGCCTCTATCGACATCTGCGCTCTGACTCGGCGAGCACCCCTCTCCCCCTGTCTTCTCTCCGCACACAAACAAACCCCCCATTGTGTACTTCTATTACGCACACTTCAAATTTGTCCATCCAGTTTGCTATCAGATAACGCGATTACGGGGCCATTAGGACTGCGGCCGCAGGACTTTGCTGCTGTCAGTGGAAGTCAATAGACGGCCAAGCATGTGTCAATAAGAGCCCGAGGCCCTCCTTATCAAAGTGAAGGGAAGCTGCAGAGAGACAGTAAATAAATGCCGCACGGCCTATGTGATTGCAACTGTACAACATATCTCCTCTGCAAAGAAGGTCATTAAATTGCTCTTTTTCCCGAATGAAGTCAGATTTTGCCAAAACAAATTTAAAAAAAAATCTCCCGAATAAAATTGTATTAGCCATTTTGAGTTATGCCAGACCTTCCACAACCCCAGAGAGAATAAAATGTGTGTTCTTGAAAAAATTCCCACTTGATACACCGTCATGACGAGGGTTTCACACAAGCACGTACCTACCAGCTGGCCCAACCGCCATGAAACCGACCACAGTAACAAAAATCCAGTTTTGTTTGGTTTGTTGTTGTTGTTGTCGTCCAGTGAGCAGCGAATCATTCTTTTAGCGGGGGAGGTTCTTTAAATGGAAAGTGGCTTTTTATAAAAAAAAAACTCTCGCTCGTGGAGCATGTGCGGTGGTGCGTCCCTGCGTGTATGTGTGTGTGTGTGTGTGTGTGTGGTATTTCCTATTGGAAAAAGAACAGAGTTTTTAGAAGCCATCCGATGACTCCCCCCTCTATGCTGTGGCGCCTGTAATGAAAACCAGGGCTGCGTTTGCAGTCGAGTCGCCATATTATAGCCCGCACATATCTCCCTCGAATGGAGGATCATCTTAACACGTCCAATCCCTGGTGGAGGAACGGGTCGTATTAACGACTGAACCGAAGGACCTTTATTTATAATGAAGCTGTAAAAGTCTGAGCGCGTTTCTGTTTGACTGAACTACTATAAACATCCAGTGACGCATTTGATTTAAGTCAGAAATGCAATCGCATCTGGAGTTCTCCCCACTTTTTCTGGTAGATTTCCCCCACAAGAAACTCTGTGGTGTTTCGGCACTGCAGCTCTCCGAGATGAGCGGCGGTTGGTCCGATATTAGGTGGTGGCGGCTGGTCTTGCGTGACTGTACAACTTTTGTACCTCGTCTTAAGCCTGAACATGTCCTGGCACAGTCGGTGAATTAATGGATCAATAGAAGATCGAGGCTGGTTTAAATGAATAACATTTGCCACATTTCCAGTGAAATCTGGATTTGTCTTTTTTTGAAACCTACCCCAAATAATTGGGCAATTCAAAAATAACCCACAGATAATAACAACAAGGGCCACTCGAAGCCCCAGTTAGATCCCCACTGAACACACAATGTATTGGTCAAAAGAGATGCCGTGGATAATTACTATAATTGCTACTGTTTTGGTTTGTGCGCCTCATCTTCAACAAGGGTTCCCATTTCCGCTGACTTACCGAGAGGTTCACATCCTAATATACCCAATCAGACCTGGAATCTCCAGGTCATTTGTTGAACCCCCCCGCCCCCGCCGCCGCCGCCGCCGCCCCCGCCCGAACACAGGCAGAGGGATTTAGCCGTGGCGGGGTTTTTAACCCCCTCTATAAATTCCTGGGAAATTGTTCAATTAATTAAGATGATCACGACTCAATTACTTCCAGCTGCAGAGTTATTGCCGTTTGTTTTTACTCGGGGCTGCGAGGTCAAAGAAGTCGTCGAGAGCTGCCGCTATGTCTGACTGACTGTTTGAATAAGTGGTATTCGATACCCTGAGGCCTTTTTTCTCTCTCTCCCTCTCCTTTACTACCCTCCCAGCTCGAAGAAACTGAAGGAGCGAGAGAAATTCTGGAAAAACTTTCCTCTGGAGGAAAAAGAAAAAAAAATCACTACACCGCCCCATACGAAGACGGCCAACACCGGCAGCGCGAGCGAGAACAAGTGTGAGTCGCAGTTTACTCTTCTTCTCCATAAGGTTTTTCACTTATTTGAGACCCAGTGTGTCCCCGACTTCACCGGCACCACGGCAAAATGTGATCATTTTCAGTCACAAAGTTCCCGAGCCCAGCGACACAATGGGAGGAAACCGCTTTCTTTCTTTCTTTCTGACCCCGATAGACGTGACATCCAACACTGCGCGTCTCCCGAGTTGTCGGTGACAGATACGGCACAAATAAGGAGTTTACCGCTTATTGCAGAGTTAACGGGATTGGCGTAGCAAAGTAATGAGCGAGCAAGCCAGGGTGTGATTTTCGACCTCAAAAAGTTGAGTAAGTAGATAAAGTGAATTAGCATTATCGCTGAATGGCCTCGGATTCCTGATCTAATCCACCTCCTCTTACTCTTCCCGTCCTTTTCACCGAGCATTGCACCTGGTTAAAGGAATCTTGCCAACCATTCAACACCCCTTGTGAAACAAGCCGGACTTCGACAAAAAAAAAAAAAGGCAACTCTGCCCGTCTTCCCCTCCGGCGACACTTGTGGCCGGAGGTAACGCTCCTCCGTTTAAACACACAAACAAATTGCCAATCACTGAGGGCTGCGGGGGCCCCCCGCGGCAGCCGCACAGGACGCCGTGTCGGGGCTTGTTCGGGATTACACCTCATCCAGCCAGGAGACGGATGCATTCCTCCACAATAACTCCACGTCGTGGAGATTGCAGAGGTTTTGGAGAGACACGCCACAGAAAACAAACGAAATCGCTGAGGTTTCGAAAAAAAATCTAATATGCTGTGTCCGTGCGGTGGGCGTGAACTTAAACTCGGCGTTAGATCTAAGAAAAAATACTTAAGTACTATTGAAAGGCTTTTTTTAAGGTGACAGCACATGTTATAAAAAAGGGCCTTCTGTCTAAATTGACCACCATTTGATTCAGTCCAATAGAGGACCGCGCAGCACTATGCAAATCACCCGCTTCAGCAAAAACCTCCAAGTCTCCAAATTTGGCCTTTTTGTCATTTGACATGGCAGATTTCTTTCTGTGCGGCATCACGTCACTGGCTCCAGAGTTAAAAATACACCGAGAGCAGTAAAAGTCCCCCCCCCAAAAAAAAATCCATTTCTGTTGATGGCATTTGTCTTGGAAACACGTGACCCGTCTGGGGCTGGCTGCCATGTTTCCGACTGGCCCCGTCTGGGAACCGGCTCAGCTAAAAGCGAAGCTCTCCAGAGGGGAGTGACGGAGGGGGACCGCTTCCCAGCTCGATACTTTAACCAACAATGACAGCCCTGGAAGGGGGGGTTACTATCGAGACCAGGCAGAGACTCTCGGGAGAGTCCGATGAGGTGTTAGTCAGAATTTAGAATTTCGTTTTTACTTACAATATGAGCGTTGTGATGTTTGAAGCGGAAGGTCCCAAATCGGGCATCGCCTCCAGTTCATTGTGGTTCAGCTTTCTGTAAACAATGAGAAAAGGAAGTGATTTAACGTAGAACCTGGAATGTGTAAGATGGTGATGGGAGCTGTTTTTTTTTTCAAAGATACTGCCTTTCCTCAGCAAAGCGCTGAGAACACAGGGAATACTTACACTTCGGTTAGATGTTGTAGTTTGGAAAACAAAGTGCTGTCGAGCACCTGCAATTTGTTGTGGCTCAGGTCCCTGCGAAAGGAAAAAAAAAATGAAGCAAATAAGTAAGGGAAAAGTATACACCAAGCACCACATTTTTCATTTGCTGCACTCTTCCATTTGGGCCTACCCAGCAAACGTAATTACACACAAATTCTCAGTGTTATTGTGCTTTTACACTCAGAGGAACAGAGGAAGTAGATCAAAGAAAAGTTTGCCGTGATTTAACTGCCAGGTTTAGAGAACCGCTGCGAGATCCATGACGACGAGATACACCACGATAAGATTTGTTGCTGACTTACTGTCGCGAAATAGTAATAACATGCTCTCAGACTGAACTGAAAGTAACCGAGAAAGTTTTCCAAAGCAAACTGGCTCTCTCGTTCGAGCACAAAAAGGGCTATTTTGGGATTTTCAAGTTTCATGGTCTGGAGTTGGCTTTTCAACTCGTCTCGGCAACGCAGAGGGGGCAACGGCCGTTGCCAGAACAGCTCACTCAATATCCTGGCTTTCGGTGCGAGGCGAAGCCAAAAGCAGACGAGGCGATAAGTTACTGCGGAGCAAAATGCTTTGGCGCAGAGAAAAACCGAGGCCCGAACCTGGCGAGGGAGGGCGCTCAAAGCGCCGGGAGTCTTGCTTTGAGTCCACACATCAAATCGTAGCGGTCATAAATATGTAATCTCGTGCGTCATTTATAATCTTTACTTTAGCTCTACAGGGCCGAAGAGCTCCTGCGAATATGCACCGATTAGCCATTACCCGCAGATCAATATTTAATGGTTTATATTAGAACTCCTTTCGGACTTTGCACACTTTATTGCAACAACGTGACTTTGTAGATTTTTGACGCCCGCTTCGGTCCCGCACGGTGCCTGCTGATCTTTGGTCTACCGCTGGCCTTCCCCTTTGTCTGACCCCCACGCTTGGACGCTCGGCCCGGTTTAGGCCTCGACGAGAGCAGCGTTGACTTGCAGCTCTTCGGGAGAATGAGAGTCTCCGACAAGGAGCCTGAGGGCCAACTCGAGGAGTCTGGCAGGCGAAGGCCCTGTGCGCCATAAAGTGGCGGAGTTATTGACGCTGCTGTGCACGACGTGCAACGCCGTGGTGCCAGATCCCCCCCTCCCCCCGTTTTATTTTATTTTTTTACACCCCCTCGCCCACTACCCCTCCTCCTCCTCACCTCCCTCATCTGGAATCCATCAAGGAGCTCTGGGAGGAGGGGAACAACCTAACAACTGGTAATGTATTCACAATGCCAGGAAAAGCGAGAGGGACGCCTTTCATACATCTGAAACACCCCTGTCCAATTTTCAGGGGCCCGTTTTTTTTTTTTGTTCTTCGGTGGAAAGTTTCATGAAGTTCTCCGGCGGAGTTTTACTTTGACATGTGAAGCTCACCCCCGCCTGCCCCCCTGTCTTTTTTTCCCCCCAAGCATTCCGTGTTGTTGTTGTTGTCGTCGTTCCCGCACCGAGGGCCGTAGGGGAAAGGTGTCCTATCGTACTCCCAAGATAAACCCTGAGTAGCCCCGACACTTCCACTTCCCTCACAAAGCAGACTCGGTGCAGGGCAAGATAACGCACAGTGCTGCTCTCGGGCTGCTTCGGCCCGTATCTGCTGCCGCGGTGAAAATGTGCTGCACCGCACTCTTATCAGAAGGCTGAAGACGGAATGAATGACCTACTCTTTAGGCTACAAGAGCTGTCATCGGCGCGTTAGACTATGATAACAGTGGGACCCAGCAGATTCAAAATTTAGTTCGTTCCGTGTTTTTAAGAAGGAGGGGGGGAAAAATCCAATTGGGTTAGCGTGCATTGCCGTGGGTGTACTTCATTTGAAGTCTCCAAGTCAGCCAAACAATATTTGAAATTCGTGAAATTGCCAGCTTTGGTCAAGCCACAAATAATGTGGTTATTAATGTCGCTTTGATGAATGTTAATGATTTAAGATGAAAGCATAGGTTATTGGTGTAAATGAGTACTGTGCAATAGACAAACCATTAGATGTCCTGATATCATCAATGTCGTTTGTACTTCTTTTAGTTTTCCTTTGGTATTAAGTCTTACCTGATCCGAAAACCGATTTTTTTTTTTGCTGGAAAACTCCAGCCCAGACTGCTTTTGCTCCCTATTTCAAAAACAAGCATATTCCTAAGATTCCCAGCTACCCCAGGAATGTCAAATACGTTGCCAGCAATCTGGTACATTGGCATTGGCTGCCAGTCAAACCCAAAATATTTCTAATATCACGCACTTCTTGTCTTTCAAACTGAGTATTCATGTGGTCACATGGATGTAGTTTTTGTTACGAGAGCCATCCTGTAACTATAATCAAGAAAGTCAATAGAACCCCACTTGTTGGAAAGGGTTGTTGTTGTTATGTTGTTGTTGTTGATAGGTAGTATTTTGCCTGTGATGCAGATATTGATTTTCAACTAAAACTACTTCCATGCCTCGTTCTTAAAGCGTAAGTAGTTAGAAGGCTTTCGATAATTCCCCCTACTACCTCAGATGTTCATGCCTTGCTCCCATTCCTCCACGCTCCTCTCTTTTGCTCCCTCCTACTTTCTCCTCCCCCCATTTTTTTTTCATCTTCTGTTCCAAACTAATCCTACACGCTCCTCCTTAATCGGTGCCATCGCTGGCTTCGGAGTTGCTAATTCAGCAGAAATAACGGGGTGCTGGAAAACAAAGGGTTTAGGGAGGTTTGAGGGGTTTAAGATGAACTGGAGAGCCGCTCGTAAAAAATTAGCATGCCAGAGTGAAAAGAATTGTTCCCCCCCCATGTGGAACCTTTTTTTTGGAAGGGCCGGCTTTGGTTATGAGGCTCAGGCCGGGTCTGTTTTCTCTGGCAACGTCGAGTTTCCAGAGCAGCTCATTTAAGAAAGAGGAAAAACTCAACTCGACTGCGAAGCGAACAGCTTCGACCAGACGCCGGAGCCTCACGCAGGACAATAAGGAGGAAGAACAACCAAAACAAGTGCTTTGGTGGGAGGCAGGGCAATCAACTCCCCCAGTACAAGAATAATTATCCGCAAAGCAGAACACAACGAAGAACGTGCCATTAAAGCTGTGTCTGCTGTGCCAGATGCAGAATGCTGCAGGTCGAGCTCGGCCTAGTTTCAAACAGGACAGTGACTTAGGTGTTAGTTTTGGAATCTGCCGCATCTGATTTATGACTAATGGCTGATGTGTGGCTTTGAGGGCCTCAAGGTCTGTGAGAAATGTACATCTAAACAAACACTATTAAAAAAAAAAAAAAAAACTTCAATCACTGCACAAGCAAATATTGTTACAACCACACTGCTTTAACCTTCGCCTAACATTACGGCCGGGTTGTAGTCGCAATCATACGCGCTATGGGAAACCTGGTGGGAAATTGGGAGTTTACAAACCACTAATGGTGCGGTAATTACTACTGCAACTCCAAGCGGCTGTTGTTCTGTTCCCGTTTCTCTCTGCTATAACCACTTCTACCCCCTTTGCACCGGGGAAGCGCCATTTAAATGGAAGACCTGCGTGGGGGCATTTGTTTAAAAAAAAGGTAATAACGCTGTAATAAAGAGGCCAGAGGGGGGGACGACGACAATGGCGCATTGATGTGTAAAAAAAACACACGCTGAAAAGTCTGCTTGCGCCTCCCCGCTGGCCCTTTGCGATCTCACACAACTCACACGACAAATGCAACTTCATTAAGGCGCATTTGACTTAATGGCTAGGTGTTAGGATGGGGGGTAAAAAAAAAACAAGTGGGGCCAGATAAGACTTTAGGTCTTTGGGGGTGAACTTTTGTTTTTGGTTTCGTCTTTCCGGGTAACTCCAGGTGGAGCAGGGGAAAAAAACGCTTGGCAGAGATTCGGCGATTTGGCCAGATGTGCCAATTCAAATAAAACCAAAGTCCATCGTGGAGTTGTTTTTCTCTCCCCCCCCCTTTGAAACGCCACGGGCTCCCTTTCTGTGTGGTTTTAACGAGCCGTCCCGTTTTCACTGGGACAGGAATGCGGGCCGTCCCGTCCGCGCCGAAGGGAAAACACTCAGAAACCAAACCCACGGTGTTTCCTCGCAGGTGGGGACGGCACGGCACATTCAGTCGCCGCTCAAACGCAAGATTACGCGCGACAGCAACGAGGTAAACAACATTTGGGCTCTTTAAACACACTCACAGCTGAACCGTCCACTCCGGGATCGCCTGTGGAACCTGGCCCCGTTTGAGCCGACTGCAGTCCACGAGCTCCCCGAAACACGCGCAGGGAGGGGGGCACGTCCTCGGGTGGGCTCCGCATCCACGCTGCAGCGTCCAAAGCAGCACCAGAAACACGGACAAAGTCGCCAAACCGCGGGGCTGCGTGCGCGAACACATCTTCACCCCCGCACGCACACACAGAGGAGAGCGACCCCTGTTTGAGTTCGGAGTATTCAGCCGAGGCGAGATCGAAGATCCGAAGTTAAGTCAAGTTCCCACTGAAAAAAAGGAAGGAAACAAAAATCCAGATTCTGTTGCGTTCGGTCACCACCGTGGATCCTTATATCCAATCCCGCGCGCTCCCGTGGGTGATCGTGGGTGTGAGGCGTGAAAGAGAAACTCGCCCATGCCCGTGGAGAAACTTCGGTGCCGTGCTCCGCGCGGCTGCTCTCGGGGAAACTTGTGCCCTGCACACACACACACGCACGCACACAGGGTCCCCCCACAGTGCAGCGTGAGCGCACAGCGGAGGTATGTGGAGAGGGAGGGAGCACAGAGGGAGCCTGGGAAATGGAGTCCAGGCGCTCTTTTATAGCGAGAACGCAAGGGGTTCGAGTTTGAAGTGGGGTGTTTTTTATTTTTTTACCTTGGTCATGGCACGAAAAGTGTGAATTTACTGCAACTAGTGTAAACTGTGCTGTGGCTCTGCAACACCCGCAGAATATTGTAGTTTTTGTATTTATATTGGTTCATTGAAATGATCTGTAATGGATGTGTCTCAGATAAATCAACCCGAAAGTGAGTTTGAAAAAGACACACCTTTATGTTTTTTCATCTAGTGCAGTGGCACACACACTGCAGCGTAATAGGATAATACTTTAGAAAACAGTCGAAGTGAGTCAGTTTTAACATGATTCAAAAATATAATGCCAAAAAGATTAACTTCTCTTTGTGGTATCAGACACAAATCAACCTCATTCTCCTCCGATATATTTTAAGTAACAGAGACTTTAATTCAATTTCTGTACTCAGATATTTTCTCATTTGCAATTTAAAGGGTGTGTGCTCTTTTTTTTGGGGGGGGGGGGGTCATTTCCACATTAAAGGTCCCGGCAGATGTGTGGGGCTTCCCCTCAGGCAAAGTGTTCAACAGCTTCCTGTTGACCAAGGTCATACTTTCCCTGTCTGCCGTCCCTTCCGCTTCTTGGTGAGCACACACGCTCGTTCCTCTGTTGCCATGCAGATGAAAGTCACGCTGACCTTAGCGGCGTGTGAATAAAACATAAATGCCGGCGAGTCGCTCTGTATGCCATGCTGAAAAAGATGCAAAACTTACTCGATAACGATTTCGCCGCATGAGCCAAACCGATAAGTTTGCGACGTGTGATCTATAGCTGTGTTGTCGCACCGTATAAAGTTCAGGAGGGCTGATAATGCATGGCCATGTAATGCCCCATCCATCAGTAGCAGGCGTCAGTTTGGGCAAATACACGTCAGAAGAATGAAGCGTTGTCGGTGTGATGCAGGGTTTTTTTCTGAGGTTACGATGCAGGTGATAGATGATGAGAGACCATTGTTTTCTGAAAGGACTCTTGTGAATGGTTTATAACCTCTGTAACGGACGGCCTGCGGGGCTTCGGCTACAGGTGTGAGACTGGGCCCTTGGTCTCGGAGCAGCTCATTTGTGTTCCAAAAGGGGCAAATGGGGCCGCTACAAAAGAAAGGAACCCCTGGCGGGCTTAGAATATGGGTATTTATTAAATCAAAGAGAAGACGAAGCAGGCATCTCCACTTGCCAACAGTAACTCATTCATTAAAATCACAATGCAATCAGATGTTCTTTTTTTCCATTTAATGTTGTTTACACCTTTTCCCACAGATTTGATCTGTTTCCTAATGGCAGTACACATTTTCCGATTGCCCCATTTGCGCCTATATTCAGGCCTCTGTAATTAAAAGATGTCAATACATTGGATTGTGTCAGACAGGAAATGGCCTTTTAAACACGTATAGGTCAGGATGTGCAGGGAGGGGATTGAATGTTGTTCTCCTGAAATAAATGGAATGAAAACTTTATTTGCACCAGTAATTTGTTAAATCGTGTTTTTGTGCGAGTTGCGGTTTAATTTAATTTGACACAAGAGCGGTGTGGTGTCATTCCAATTGATTCATCTACCTTAAACCGGCTGTAACGTTATGGAATTTAAGTCTCTCTCTCAGCTGAACAGCTAACCATGGAGGAAAGTGTCTCTGTAGATTAACATGACGGATAATAACTTACTTCTCTTCAAGGAATCCGCTTTTTCACTCGGCTCCTTGACGCGTTGACTTGCCAGTGGGACAGAAGAAACAATAACGGAACAACTTAGAAACAGCAGATATGTGGGGCAGGAATTTTAAGTCAGGCTGTTCTGCCTACTTGTAGTGATTGATTAGATCCCTGAAGACTCCTGCAGGATTGTGGGAGAGCAGGGGGGGGTCACAACGGGCCCACTCATTGATGGGCTGATTGCTTCCTCATGGCCTCCGCCGCTCAGGCCTCTCACTAAGATCCAACACCAGACAGCAACACTTATCTGGAGGCAATCTCACTTCTTCTGTTAGATAAATATTAAATAAAGGGGGGGGGCACTAATAGTCAGATAATTGCAAATGTTAATCAACTTGTTTAATCAAGGCTTGGGGTTGTATATTTTAGCCCCGAACCGTGCCCCCACCCCCAGTGCCTAAAGTCCATTTTACATTTTCCATCCCAAGCCGTGAGGCTACTAGAGTCCTACATTCCTCCTCTGGCGAATGCGTATTTTCTGGCCGCCGTCGCCGATTTGTTTGGTCACAGCGGCGCCTGAATGATAGATGTTTTTCTGGCTGTGAAATACCACCCGTAAAAACCTTACTGCACTCCCCCCACCCCCCACCCCCATAGTTTGGAAGATAGCGTGGAGGTATGCGGAGCAACAAGTCGGCCTGTCAGCCGAGTAGCGGTGCCAGAGCCTCTGCAGTCTCCGTGAAGACACAGATGTTGGCAGCCGGCATCGTCGAGTCGCTAATGCTGCCCATGGCCGGCCGCCAAACATTATACTCAGAATAGTAACGGTGCTGAAAAATGTCCACCCAGCATGCTCAGCTCAGGACACCGCTCGCTGCCAGTAACAACATACAGGCGAGGGGGGGGGGGGAAGGTATGTCTGCGAGCACGTATGTTTTCCAGGAGTATATATGAAGAAAAAAAAAGAATGGTGCGCAACATATTTTATGCATTAAGCTGTCATTGTTTTGGGTAATTTCCTTCTCCATGGAAAAATCTGATAAAGTCACTCCACGCCTCAGACAAAGTCTAGAGGGCGAACATGATGGCATACGGTGCTTACAGTGATTGAGAACAGGGCGTGCTCATTGGTTCACCGTTTGCACCGCGGCTCGCCCCTCCGTGGACACCAGGCCTCTCATGTCAGACACTAGGCCTCGACGTTGCAGCCGAAACGCAATGCACGTCGCGATTTGACGCACGTTGACGAAGTTGAGCTTCACCGTCATGCCTCACCTAATGTCGTCGGTGTTATTACGTCATCTGACTGTTCAAATGTGCACTGAACCGTTTGCCTCCATGAGTCATCTCAAAGATTGTGTTTAATTCTAACTCTCATGCATTTGGGAGCTGATGTAAACACTGATAGTCTTGATCCATATCATCTGTTTTAAATCCTTAGTAGTTAAACCGGTTAGGTTAACAGTAACAACACAACTACTTAAATCACAATTCGCATTGCTTTGAACTTTTGCATCCAAAATAAGTTGTTCTCGCAGAGGACTAGTTCCACAACCATAGCTCCTTTTGCACACGTGTTGTATCACCCCATCACTGAGAGTGAGGTCAGAGTATTATTGGATATGGATTGAATATCAGTGTTGCAGAATAGCAGGAGGTCATTTGTTTGGAGGAAAATATTAAGGGTAACTACTTCATATGCATCATGTGTGGGGAGGAGAGGATCTTTGGGCCGCGTTGCATTACCTCTCCTTCCAGGTGTTGAGCCGTACTCTGGGTTCTCAGCGGCCAACACAGGGGCATTTTACGCCAGAACAGTGTGTGTGTTGTCAAGGCCGTGCCTGTGTGAGGCTGATGTTGACGGGTTGGCTGAGAGGCCCCAAAGTGGCCGGTGTTAAGGTCTGCGTTGTGTGGCCGCTGCCAATTACGGGTCTCGGACCCCGAAACAAGATGTCTGCTGTGTGAACCGGTCAGTGGGGATAAATGAGGCAGTGTGTTCGGCTCCGTTAAGGTGCCTGCCTCTTATAATTAATGGGACGGCTGACTTCGGCATGGGAGTGTGGTGGCCCAGACTGATGGCCATGTGATTTGTCAACACGCGTCCCTTCACCCCATAACACCTCCCCAGCTCTATCCCCACCCAAAAAAGCGCACGCTCAAACACACACACACAGACACACGCTGGCTAACCCCCCCCCCC
>JAFBJU010000519.1:240007-268717 GCA_016785305.1 Colistium nudipinnis | reverse complement strand
CCCCCCCCCCCCCCCCCCACACACACACACACGCGCACACACACACACACACTTACTTTACTCAACAGCTTTGCCTTTGAGCAGATTCATAATCCAGGATTATCTTGCTCTTGACACCAGTGTGAAGGAACATTTCATCCTTAATATGGAAATCATTACTTGTGTCAATATCTGTTATTTCAGGGTTAAAAAAAATAAAGATAAACCAGCAACCACAAGCGCAAACTGCCTGAAGTTCAAGGTCAGAGTATATAGGATTTTAGCCGGAGGTTTGAGTATCGATTGTAATTATCTTTCACCCCCGAGGTGGAATTGCCTCTCATTTGTCACCCAATTGTCCTATATTTGTTTGATCTTATTAGACCGGCGCGTTTTTTACCCGATGATTGCCCCGGTGGATGCAGGCCGACTGAGCAAAAGGCAGACAAGTCAGTTCAATATCTAATTTAACTCCTTAATCAATCTTTTTTTCACTTTCCCCTCACTGACATTTACTTCACGGCATACTCTGGTGCCCGACATAATTAGTGCGTGTGCGTTATTCCCGTGCTGATGCATACAGATAGACATACTGAACTCTCCAGAGGGAGACATGTGAGATCGTTCATTTTTCGAAATGGGGAAATTCGCAGATACAGAGTAATTGTGAGACAAAAAAAAAAAAAGTTTAAAAACAAACGGCCACAATCACTTGTACTGAATCAAATATTGCCATTTGGTGGGGTTCAAATATTTGTTGTCAATACCCTTTCTTAATCTTTTGACCGACACATATTGCACTGCAGCACATACAGTATAACACAGAATGAACATGTCATCATGCCATGACACTCATTCGCTTCAGGAGCGCGTTTTTTCTTCTTCTGTGGTTTCAAAAGGACCCAAGAACACATGTGCAGATGTGGTCACACGTGATCTGAGCTCCATTGTTCCTGCTCCTGATCAATTGGTTTTCATTCATTATTTGATGTTTGACGGGCCGAAACGGCATGGGTTGGCAGCCTAGACTTGCGATTGGCCAGGTGCCATGTATGAGTTGGACCTTCACATCATGGCAGCCTCCCTCTCCAGGATATTTCTCTGCTTCATGATATGTGGTGCGGTGGAATGGTGTGGTGATCCATCGTTAACCTTAATGCGCGCATTTTTTTTTTTTACTCAAACAGAATGAGAAGCGGGGCAGACGAAATGTGTCGTGAGGCACAAAACGCTGAAACATCATTTTTAATGAGCAGATGTTTCCCTTTTTTGCGATTCCTGCCCAATCTCTTTGAAGTACCTGTTTCCAATTACGCCCGGTTTACTATCGTGTTTATCACACCCCCGGAGGACACGATCTTGTGAGGCTGCAATACAAGTATTTTGCAAACACCCTAGGAATCCGCTGGAGATGCTGTGTGTCTCCTTCAGGACTGCCCGCTCTGCTAAACAAGGCAGTAGTCAGGCCAGACCTCCTTCCTGCTGGGAGCCTCCAACGGCGGGACCCCCCACCTTCACATATTCACCTCACTTACCCCACCCACCAGGCAGAATCAGCGGTGGGTCCCCGGCAGTGATAAAGAAGGCCCAGCTGTTCAAACAGTTGGGAGGAACACAGTGGGGGTGAGCGGAGTGGGGGAACATCAGCATATTCAAACTGCATGCGCATCAGCAGTTCACTGAATAACCACAGCAAATAACTCCCGTCTGAAGGCATAGACTTTGATTTTTCAAAGCGCATACTCGATTTCATAAATCTTAATGTGATCTTCACTGACACGTTTTTACTCACTCTTGAATTTGCTTCTCATATTTCCGAGGAGAGTTGCGACCAGGGGGAAGCCGCCGCGTGGATTGGATCCCTCGTGCGCGTGCACGCTCAGCATGTGTCGCACGTAGAGGCTGATCTACACATGTATGCAATGCGTCCTTTAACTGGAGTACGCCGTACAAATAATCGCACATCTGTGGCGTCCACTCCTCTGCCTGGGTATGTCTGTCTGGAGCGTTACCGAGGCCCTGACCGATGTCAGCTTCGGTATGATTGCTGTAAATGTACAGCGATTGCTCGCGGATCGTCAAATTGTTAGATTAAACCGCGGCGCAGCGAGCTCAGTCGTGGGTGAAAGGGGGTAATTGGAGAAAAAACACTACATTGTCAATAGGTTACTCATTCTGAATGGACTCGAGGAAGTGGACACCCCTGATGGGAGATAACTGGCAGAGAGCCACCACGGGTAAATATTATGTAGTTTGACTCTCACTTTGTTGTCTGCTGGACAAATAATAATGATCAGGGTTTGTGTGACTAAATAGATTGGCTATTGTGTCGTTGAACTTTTAAACTTTGAAAACACAACACAAAGAGCCGTTTGCTTGTTATCGTGATTATCAGCTGAGGTTGTCAGGAGCGGTTGAGTATTTGTGGTGTGAGATGAAGGTAGGTGGGGGGACGGCGCACCTTCGCAGCAACCCGGGGGGCCACGATGACTCAAAGCATCCCCCCACCAACCTCCCACTGTCTCGTCTCCCTGGCCTATTCTTTGGCGACTGACCATGCGTGGCCTTTCTAGCTCAGCTGGAGCTTTTTGTTCCTCGTCAGGAGACACCTGGCCGATCGCATGAAAAAAGAAACCTGTCACGGTGTAATTTTTTCCCCCTCTTTTCGTACAATTAAAAATCAAGAGTGCGAAAGAAATTCTCTCTCGCTTCTAGTCTTCTGCATACTGCAGCACCAAACCTATACAGCAAGTTACACTGTTCGGTTGTACTGCCTAACTTGTTCTCCGCTGCAATTGTAATATTAATGTTTAATACAATTGCAACCAAAATTAAGTCATAAAAATCGGAATCGCTCAACGTGGTCAAATTTGGACTCTAACTCAGCACATTATTGCCTTTTGACGACACACAACATTTAATGTGTAAATCGCAGAGGTTCTGTTTGAACATTTTTGTTGCCTGTAAGTAAAGCCAGGCCAGCTCTTCCCAGTCCTCGGTGATCCATATCTCCATTTTAGAGAGCTATTCAGACTTTCATTCTCATTTATCGTCTCGAAAAACAAAACACACCAAAGATTTGGTAATCATATTTGTTTTCTCGAATCACTGCAGTTAAGGGATATCGCTCTCTGTGGTCACAACATCCAGTAACATCATACATCACCGATGATACCAACGCAGTGGCTATGTAATTATGGTAAATTATATAATTAAGGATCTTCGAAAAAAGAATGAACATTCAGCCTTAATTATTCTCTCTTCGAACTTGTTATAAGCTTACAGCTGTTGGATGTCTCCTTTACAACCCCCCACACACACACACCCACAAACAGACAGACAGACACACACACACACACCCACAAACACACACATACAAAGACACACACAAACACACACAAACACACGCAAACACACACACACGCAAACACACACACACACACACACCAAACCCCTGAGGGAGGTGTCGAGGTGAGAACGCAGCCCTCCCTCCGGCTGCTGCTCCTCTCTGACCCAAACACCCGGGTGCCCCTCGCTGCCTTTGTGGAAACAAGCTGACAGGAAAGGTAAACACCGAGGTGCGGACAGAGCCCCTTCCTGCGGCGGTGTCATCACTCAGGCGGCGGCGCAGGCTTTGAATGCAGCTTTTAAATCAGGGCCGCGGGCTGTGGACGCAGACATCGCCCAGCAGAGAGGAGAAATGATGGTGTGAGGCGTGACGTGCTGTTGCTCTTCTCCCATTGTGTGGAGAGAGAGAGAGAGAGAGAGAGAGTTCTGGTATACACTGACCTCTAGGGGTCAAGGTAGTGTAGAGGGTTCATTTTTCTGGGCATGACTTTTCTCATTTTTGCTCACTCATTGTTCACGTCTGTATGACGAGGAACGCCAGTATTCACAAAATGTCCCTCTTAAACATCACTTAAACTTGTTTAAATGATATATGACCATGTATTTTCCTTTCATCTTGTAGTACATCGACATTAAGGGTGTTCTTTCATTTCATTATTGGTTATACATTTCAGAATTCATTTCCAAATGTTTTTAATGGGTTTGACATGAGATCGTCTTTACAGGGAGGAACGTATTTAATGCCAATTTAATGCAGCTTTTTTTCTTATACCTCATGCTTTTGAAAAATATGTGTTTAGGGGAATTTAAAAACTCATCCACACCCACATTTCCCAAAATAAATCAGCCTATTGTTCAACACAAGACACTCATGTGACATGTTGTGTACAATTACAGTATTATGGAGTTGTCGGTCTCCCACTATCACCCCACCACTATTTTGTAAATGGCGTCTTATTTTGTGCCACTGCAATGGCCAATCCAATTATGTTTCTATTTGGTGATCTGGCAGCGCTCCCTCCCTGTGAAACTCTCGCAGCCTAAGCCGAATCTGATATTCATGTTTTATCTTCAGGGAGGGACTCGACACTGCTTGGTTGAATTAATCTCTCGCAAAAAAAAACCACTGGATCAATCTAAAAATACACTATAGTCCAGCTGAAATGGAGACATGAGGAATAAATATACTTTTTTTTTTCAACATCCTCAAGCAGAATGGATGGGCAAACGATCAAGGGGGGGGGGGGGGGGGGGGGGGGACTCAGAGAGAAGAGGGCAGATGAGGGCAGTTTAGAGTTTGCAGACCTGAATTAATCTTCTGTCCCTCAAAGTAAGATTAGGACATTAGGATTGCATTTGTCCATGCTTGACCTTGTGGAGCAGTTTACCAGAGCGCCCTCTGCTGGGGGAATACATATCATGTCTACCAGTTGCTCCTTATCCATGTGGGGGGCATGTTTCCGCTGTGCAATAAAAATATATACTGTATATATACAGTATATATATATATTTTAATATATATATATTGCTACTGCTGAACAATACCCACATGACTTCTGTTATTATTAATCATTTTTGTATGATAACGCTTGGACGCTCACAGCACATTTAAAACAAATGAAAATGCACATAAAAACATGAATGTAAACACACCCATTGTCTTTTGTTTGTATTTGCAAATATATGCCCCTATAGGATATAGATATACCTTTGTACCAACTGAAATTCATCTCTCTATGTCCGCGTCTGCTACCATCTGATCCACTCCAGTAGCTGAGCATTATTACTATTATGAGATTATTATCTTTTCTCAATTTATTTTTATGGATAATGTTCCCCTTGCATTCCCACTCACTTCCGTCTAAACCGCACTCTGTTGTGAGACAAAACACATGTGTTTTGGCTTCCCCTGCGAGCGTCACCTCAACCTCGGACAGCGCGAGCTTGTCTGAAGTTTCTGTTTGGATTCTGGTTGTGCCCTGCTTCCACGATCCAAGCTCCCAAGTTTGTGTTCTTATCTACAGCCCGAGGACAGTATAGCTTCCAGTGAGGCTCATGTGAATTGTCCAAGAGAAATTGTAACACTGCCGTGTAGCTCTGCAATGGCACACACACACACATACACAAACGCACACACACACAAACACACGTATACCATATATATCCAGCTTGCTCTGCAAAATGGACGACATGATTATTCTGTCTTCTCAGCCATGATTCCATTCATATTTATTTATTTGTATTTTGTTTTTCAGGGCAAAATAGAGTACACACAAGTGCAACCCCGCTGATGAAGTCGGTCTCCATGTTTGTTTTTCGGCACCTCAGGTAAGGATTGACTTGTTTGAGATATTATAACCTTTTTATGCTTTTGTCTTTACTAATTACCTTTTTAAAGTGTGGATTCATATTCCAGATAGACCACATCAAAATGTAATGACCCACACTTCTGACAGTAAATATTAAGAGCATTCAGGGACATTATCCATAATTAATATGCACAGTATTTTGGAAAAATGGCCCTGATGGTCTCTCATAGGATCCAAAGTTATATTCAGCAACTTCACTGCAATTTGGGGTATAAAAATTGAATGATCGCCTTCCAGGGGTAAGCCAACAGCGAGCATCTGCCAACTCCAAAAACAGCAGTGTCCGCCTTTAACTTGTTTGAAAATGTTTGCACCAAACAGCAGCACATAGATGGCCCAAAAAGAGAATTATTATTATAATTATTATTATTAATAATATAAACAAGTATTATGGGTAAAATAGATGGCAAAGAGGCAAGGGAGTTCAGCATTTTTTTTATTAATTTGTTCTTAACTGGCAAGAAACCCTACAGAATGCCGACACATCCCTGCTGAAGTTGCAGAGGGCGAAATTTGATTAATCCTGACCAGAAACTACTGAACCGAAAACAAACCAACTTTAAAAATGTAGAAAAGCAAGAGTGGCGAAATATTACGCAGGGTTTTTTTCTTATGCTTCTTGTCAGTGTTTTGCTCTGGATTCTGGTATTCACAGCAGACTATAGCATCAGATTGAAAATGGCTCACATTGGGAATTGGAAAAATGGACTCGGTGAGTTAAGGTGATAATCTTGCAAATCTCCCCTTTGCAGTTGATATCATTAACATAAGTGAATCAAAAAGGTTCTGCATTATTCAATATTTCCATATTAGCAATGTAAACGGGTGTGTGACAGGGTGATGAAATTATCACATTATTTAAATAATCCACTTTATTGTTTTATTATCATTGATTTTACTGGACAGCTGTTTTCATCATAGAAGCTCCAAAACCCCACTTCACATTTGCTGTCCAGCACTGGATGGCAAACAAACTACCAAGTAAACATAATAGAATCTTTTGTAAGAGCCAAATACTTTTATCATACGTTTGGGCCAGAGATAAAAGAGTGAATTATGGATTTACATCACCGGTTCTAAGTTGATTATATGGCTCTGCTGTAGCTTATTGTGCTGCCCTGAAGTATTAAAAACGAAAATTCATGCCAACTAAAATCTTTCCGTTAAACTCTTGTTTCAAAATCTCTAGAATGTTGCTCACAAACAGAGACAACTAGAAATATTATGTCCATATATATCATCCTATCATATATTCATAGAGTGGACATTTGTTTTCACCGGGCTGCAATAGCCTATTTCAACTCTGTGTCTATGGCCCAACAAAAAAAAATGTATTTGCAGCTCTAATATTGCATTTCCATAACAGACATACAGACATACACAGCAGTTTGCGTAGCGAGAGACCACCGGTCATCAGATTATTTGTTGTGTTGTTGGTCACATCTAAGGGCCACTGCTGTCTTCATTTGTTCTTATATGTTTTTCTTTGCAATTTACATGACTTTGACAGGAAACAGGACTGTGCCCCCTTTGAAATTAATCCCATGGATTGAACTCAAATGTCCCAGATTAAGTTTATTGCCAGTGATTCTAGCAGATTTTTTTGCACGCAAGGAACATGGATTCTTATTAGTTAAACGTCAAGCTTTTGGCAAGTGTAAGACATGTACATTTTTCTCAGAAAATGTGGCTGCTCCCAGTCAATATGATGATAATAATAATAATAATAATAATAATAATAATAATAATAATAATAATAATAATAATAATAATAATAATAATAACAATAACGCTAATACTACTACTGATTATATTAATACTTATTATTATTATAATTAATAATAACAATGAGCAATTTAGAATGAAATTATTCAGGATATTTTATTGTATTTTTGAGTTTAAATGCTTGGGCTAACATCTGAAATACTTTAAGAATTTGGATTATTCTCAGACTCCTCAGCTCTTTCAGTGCTGCAATCGACAGTAATATTAGTTATGCGGAGTATCAGTTCTGAATTCATCGTCATCGTTGACTGAATAATTTAAAAAAAAGCACACGTGGCCCGCATCCTCTTCCGCACCTGTGTATTTCCGCCTGCTCTTACATGAGTCACGCTTGGCAGCGCTTAGACTGCTTCGAGGGGGCTCTACAGGGAGGAGAAAGCACTACATTACCCATGAGCAGGGCGGAGGGGACGGTAACGTAACGAAGTAACGAGAGCTGGAGGCGCGGGACGGTGGTGGGGAGTTTTAAACCCGCGCCGGAGGCTGCAGCAGCAGCGCGAGCGCCGCCCTCCGCGTCACGCAGCGGCTCATTGAGGACCATTTGAATGCAGAGAGTCTCCGGCGCTCAGAGACTCACGAGCATCTCTATCTCTCTCCGCTCCAAGGTCACCGGGCCCCCGGGGAGAACACACAAACGCGCGCACCTTCAACCCAACGCACAGGTACAGTGACCATCGATTGTCCCGTCTTTGAGTGGCGGCGGCTTCGTCTTCGCGGGAGCGTGCGAAGAATGTAGTAACGTGTCAGCGACGCGGGCACGCGCCGTCACGCAGTTCAGAATGTTGCTGTTTAATTTCATAATTATTTTTAGCCTTCAGCGCCAGTTTGCGTTTAGGGCAAAGGAACGTATCCTCGCTCTCACGCGGCCACGCGGTCAATTTCCGGGTGGATGCAAAATTAATAATATTTTTGATTAAAAAAAAAAAGAAAAAAAAGTGGTGTGATGACACTGGGCGTTCGGTTGAGACCGCGCAGGCCCTGGGCTATAAGACTGGCTTCATCCAGTCCCAATCCTTACATCAGCAGCAGCAGCAGCAGCAAATGATTATTCACTCTGTTGCATCACCCATCCAGCTCTAGTTTGGCAACTTAAAAAAAATGGTTTCTCGAACATGCCAATGCCCTCGCTGAAGGATGTGACGAGGAGGTGGTGCGATCTTTTCGATTCCACCAGTCAGCTGCTGTGCTGCAAAAAAAGAACTCCACATGTCACATTGTGCTGTTTTTTTCTCTGGAAATGTGTGACAGTGCACTTTTGCGCTCGTGCCTTCTGAATAGCTATAGATTACGTTGAGCGGCTGGAAATCAGTTGCTGGAACAGACATGAATTGAATAGTCAGTTTTCATTTGTCTGGCTTGCAGCGTTTTTTTTTGTTCCTGTGTCAGGACATCATGTGTGAGTGGAGTCTGCAATCTCAAGGTTGTTATCAGCGTTGAGTTTATGGAACAAGTCGAACTTTTTCTGCAGGTGGGATTGTGATTGGACCAAAGTGGTCACGTGATGTTTTGATGGAATTTGATTTAAGATGTAATGTGTCACATTTGCACAACTTTCAGCTCGTCCTCACTTTCAATTACAATTTACAATGTTTCATTTGTTTGCATCTGTGGTGTGTGCTTGTTCTTTGTTACTTTGTGTATAAATATTGAGGCAAAACATCCTTTCTGAGGCCCTGGTTGGGTCAGAGCTGAAGATGTGAACCCGTTTCTTGGGGGTTTAAGGTGCATTACCGCCACTTATTTTTTTAGTAATTCTTTCTCTCTGAATTTAAGCTCTTGTCATATCTATTATTTCTTCTTCTGTTGTTTTTCAGCTGGTACCATCTTCCGATTACTAACATCAGAACTTATTTAAAAATGCAAAACCAACAATCATAGAACATTACTTATTTCTTTTAATAGTTTAATCTTGTTTCACACAGCTGCATGTAGCATATTCACTCGTTATTCTCTCTCCACACCTGTGGCCCCCTGACATACACGAGCAATGACAATTTCGGGCACATCCATAGAGTCAGGCTGGATGAAAAAATCTTTCTGCTTTCCAAACAGATGCCACATTTGCGAATTTGCTTCTCAAGCGTGGTCCCATCACAGGTGGTCATCGAAGACTCCTTTTAACAATGCATTTTATGGTCAGGTGTGAACAGATCTACATATACTGTTCCCCTGAGACTGGGTCTCCCAGGACGGATGTTAATAGCAGGTCTGAACGGGGCCACTCCTTTTTGAGGAGCCACCAAATGCCCAGATTAGCAGCAGAAACGGGCCAAAGTGCTTCTCGGCCCACTCTCAATAATCCAGAGGATCAGTGGGCCACGGAGCAAGCAAAACTCATAGCATGCGTCTGCTGCGTTACATTAAGGTGCTTTAATGAGAAGTTTGACAGAGAAATACCCCTGCCTTGTAATCGTTCATACGACAACCACGCATGTGTGCTTGGGAGAAATTCTTAATTCTTTCCACGGGTGACAGCAATGAAGAGTGTTCTATTCATAAGGTGAGAACAAAGCATAACTGTTGCATAAGATATAGTGCTTTAAAGATCAAGCATAGCAATGATCAAGGCATGTTATCACACCTTATGTGGTCAAAGTATACTGCAACTGTCATTCCAACATCTCGTTTGTTTCAATCACTATGATGGTCGGGCGACGCTATATTGTCCATTTCCCATGAAGGCAGCACAAAATTGCACATAGAAAGGTATGAACGAAACGCAGAGTTAAAGACCCGTTGCTATGGAAAAGACAGGCCTTCTTCGTCATTGGAGGAAACCAGCAGGTCTCTGAGTTTTTCAGACCAAACTATTTTGCAAGTTACAACTTGCCCTTCATTAATCTTTTGGGTGAATTTGTCTGAAACAAAGACCCTCCAGGATCACCAAAAGTGATTTGTTGACCCATTGAGGTTGCGCGTGGTGACCTCCTGTCTTTCTTGCTGAAAAGGCTTGACAGTATTTTTTCTTTTTTACTGCTTTATCTTCTGAGATTTTGTTTCGAATAAAATCTTGTTAAGGTTGTACTTGGATGAATGTCACTCAAAGTTGACAGGTAGGATTATGCTCCTGTGGGCCTTAGATTCGGATCAAATTTCAGGACCAGGAGCTCTTTTCCATGTTCCACTGGCGAAGTTTGTTGTGGACACAAGCCTGTTGTGGGCACACAACACCACCCGAGGCGTAACAAGGCATTGTACTCCGTGATACTGTTCAACACGTGATGATGTGTTAAATCTGAGAAGCTAAACATCCAAACAAGTTGTTTGAGAATCATTGAGAACTATTCTTTATAGTTACTATTCTTTAGTAAAAGATTATCAAAAGTATTGGATAATTACAACAAACCGTCTGTTGCTCTGGAAGAACAGATTTCTCCTCCAGTTATGACCTCAAGTCCAACAAGGTCAATATTACACCATTAAAAAAAATTAACTGAGTAATCTATTTGCAGTTGTCAAGGTGTGAGTGTTCCACACATGAGAGCATACATAAATCTGTCAAGCATAATATGTTTCACGCATATGCATATAATAATTTCTTAACCTCAATAGGTCAAAGGAAGCCGTGCCTCTGACCTTCATGACGTGTTTGGAGGTGTGGAGCGGAGCTCGTGCTTTGGATTGGGTGTTTGACTTTGGAACCGTGGGTGTCGGCAGCCCACGTTAAGTGTCAGGTGGGTCGGACTTGCTTGCTGTGTACACACAGGCGTAGGTCTGTGCGGGTGACGTTTTGATTGAGCTTTAATTCCATGCTGTGAGGATCTTATCGTAAACACGAATGATCTGGTTTTAGTTTTTAGAGGCATTCCCAGAAATTCCCGGCCCAAGGCCTCATGAGCGCGCAGCTATCACCGTGCATTTTTGGGAAGACCCCTGCCTGGTGGTCCTTTTGATCAGAAATCAGCTTTGAGTGGGAGCCATTGTTTTAGTAGTATATACAGTATCTGCCCGTTTATCAGGGCCAGGTCCGTATACAGGATCATAACGAGATTAGATGCCGTGCAAATATTCGCAATGAAATGTGCGGTAGCAGATTGTTCCTTTTAAAAGAATTCAATGATTTACCCGAAGTCAGCTGTGTTATTAAGAGGTTGTCTTAGAACTAATCCTGAGTTGTCGTAACCTTAAGCGCAATGAGAAAACGGTGTGTTTAGGGGCGGAGGCGTGCCAATGGTCACGCCGGCAGTCGCTTGCTGTAGAGGTCAACTTTCCTTTTGTGGAGTCCCACGGGCCCCAATGGCATTTAGCCGGAACTGCTGAATATTTCTGCTCATCTTGATATCCACAATTTCGAGCGGATCTATTTTTAACACGATATTAACGTGGCTTTATCTGATCCAGCTTATCGACGTATCAGGCTATACAGGCCATACAAAAATATTGAATCAGTAAACGCAATATAGAATAGCGAATTAATTCCTTAAAGCTGCATAATTCAATGTTTTCCATATTAAAATTGGCCAAATGTGTAATGTAAAAAAGAATCTGCGGTTCCCCTCAGCTCGAAGGTGCATTTTTGCACTTTCTCTCTCTCCTTTTTTTCATTTCGTATTCTCTGGCCGGCCTGATTTGACTGACTCGTGTTTGCCTCCAGCCACACCCAACTCCTTCACCGAGATTGACCTGAAATACAACACCGGGGTCCCACACTGGCCCACGTTGTAAATCTAACCTCTGGCTCCTCATACAAGGAATGCAGTCTTTCAGGCTGAAGGTGCTTAGGGATTGACTTGAAGGCCAAACACGCACGCACGCACGCACGCACGCACGCACGCACGCACGCACGCACACACGCACGCACGCACGCACACACACTGAGATGCTGTTTTGTAGTCGACTACTGTATGACCCAGCCATTTTCCATCAAGCTTGAATGATTTAATCATAGAAACACTATTTTGGTTTCTGTCTCCCTGCCTTCTCCTCGCTGCACACACACACACACACACACACACACACACACACACACACACACACCCACACACCCACACACCCACACACCCACACACCCACACACTCCACTCTGTTGCTGTGATTGGTTCACCAAGGTGAAGGCAGCCTGGCGTCTCAAGCACCAAGGATGACAACGCAACGTACCAGCAACACACCAGGATGTGGTTGCGACAAAGATGATAAAGTAGAGGAAAGAAATGACATATTTAATATGAAAATGTAAAGCTTTATATAGTAATATATAATGCTTGACTAGCTATTAGAGGTGATGGTGCCAAGTAGCTTCCAGGGCTGCTGTTCAGTGAGGGGTGAAGCGTTTTCCTATTGGTCCGTAGCACGTTTTTCTGTTGTGGACCGAGGTGTGGCATCCGGAAAAGAGAAACCTCGCGTTGCATAAGCATTTGCGGTGGCCTTGGTGTTGCCTTGTCTCTGAACGGTGTGTCCATAAAGTTGCAGAGTGCAGGCCAGCTCGAGGCGCCAGTGCGGGTGTAGGACACAGCTGGCGGGGGGGGGCTGACATTGTGGCAACTAAGTGGTGACTTTGCTTTGCAGGACTTCTTATTTACTTATGTGGCTGATCATACACCAAATTCGTCAAGCTTGCATGGCTGCTCTTTTTGGAGCTTCATATTCCAACCCTGTCAAATTTAAGCTGCTTATGACTTCTGAAGATCCTTTATGCATTGTCGTCACGTTCCATCAATCAAAACCAGTATATTCCCCGCGTGCTGCTTCGGACAGCATGTCATCTGATTAACGTGGCTTAAACCCGCTATATGGGTCTCTGGGGGGGGGGCGGGGGGGAAGGCATAATCTCTAACTTTGATTAAATTGATATTGCAAGGGTGATGGATAGAGGACTATATTTTCTATATTTTTATTTTATATTATATTTTGTCACCATAGTAGTTTTATTATAAATTTACTTAATGTAGATTTTTTTTCCTTTATTCTTTTGAATGCAGAATTATTATATAATGTTTACTATATGTATCTATATATACATACAGTATATATGTGCGTCTGTGCGTGCGTGGTTCAATTCAAAACTCAAATGTTGTTTTGTAGGCACTGTATAGCCACTGGTCAGCAGGTAGTCCTTACGTTCCATATTTCTTCAAACCCTATAAATAGATTTGATGTTTTTTAAAGAATGTGCACAGTTGGCACAGTGTGGTGAGTCATTCCACTAATGGTTTGGTGCTGAGCTTTTTTGCGATTCTCTAGAACCTTGCGAAGCTAATCAGGAGAGAGCAGCAACAAGGAAAGCGAGCGAACATTATTTATTTACGCTGGCAGCTGATGTTTCTGGGGTCATTTACTGAACGAGGACCCAGGAGTCCTCCCCACTCCTTTACGTGGTGGCGTTCTTAAATCAGGCTTACTGCTGTAAAACAGCAACTTCCACCAACAAGGTCCCCAGTGCTGGTCCTAATGGGTCAGCCAGGAGGAAGAGAAAGAAATGAGACTGGAAGAATGGCAGTAGAGTAGTTGGAATAACTTTATGAATGACACCTTTGATGATCAAACAGGATGTTTTGCCTGGGAGATGAAGCGCAAGGCACTTTTGCATCAACTGAGGAAAGGAATTTTTGTCGTGTCTAAGATGTTTTCTTTTCACTCTTTTCGGAGGGGTTACGGTGGGATGCCTCTCTGAAGGTGTTACAAAAAAAAAAAAAATGCTACTGCAAATTTATGACTAATAATGCAGCGGTATATTGTTCCTGGCTAATTTGCATAGGCGACACTAATCAGGTCACACAGAACCAGTTGCTGCCTCTTTGCTGTATGAAATGAATACGCGTGTGCTTCTCTCCACATCATTGGTGGCGGTGAACAATTGACACCTTTTTTTTAATTGCCACACGTAATAAGGTTGTGTTTGCTTATAGGTGCAACACAGTTGCACCCAATTAAGGGGCAACGGCCTCTACCTTCTTTCCATACATGCTCATCGGCTGGGCGGGTGGGATCCGGGTAAATAATAGACAAGTCTGGTCTGGTGTCTCTGGTAGAGTGATTGTGTGCCCTATTGAACAAGTGTGTGTCTGTGTGTGCGCACACGCCCTCTCCAGGATATAGACCTGACATTTCCTTCTCCCTCTTGTGTCACATTAATGCTGGTAAATGACTTGTGAAGGACAAAGCATTTGACCTTTTTTTTTTTTCCTGTTTCAGTTTTCTGCCTACCCACAGCAGTCTGTGCTTCCAATGTGACCTACAGACAATCAGTACTGTGAATGCTGCAGCCAACTACTACTCCATTTTAACTCCCGTTTTTCCCCCCAATTCAATTTTATTTCTGCATTCTATGTAATGAACTGTGACATACTCCTATCCACAACCGCTCTGTTCCAGGTTCATTTATTTCTCCCATGAAAGCCTCCGGCGACGACAGAGAAAATGAGTGCGCATGAATGTATTCAAAAAAGAATTGATGTCATACATTCTATCATAAAACAACAGAAGAAACACAGTTGATAACGTTTCTGTGAGTTTTAATGTGCTCCCTGTCTTTTTGTCGTCCCGTTTTTTTTTGCAGTGAGAGGTCAGCAGTGAGGTGGGCCAGCGATGCCGCCCCCTTCCACAGGTCCCGCAGCAGTGCCCCCACCCGACGGCGGTTGGGGGTGGGCGGTGGTGCTCTCGTCTTTCATCTCCATCGGCTTCTCGTACGCCTTTCCCAAGGCCATCACGGTCTTCTTCAAGGACATCCAAATCATCTTCAATGCCACCTACAGTCAGGTTGCGTGGATCTCCTCCATTATGCTGGCGGTCATGTATGCAGCAGGTGAGTCCTTTGTTCATCTTCACTTTTTTTCAAAAATTATTCATTGGAACCCAATTTGTTTTTTCTGCTGAGATAGTGATGGCAGTAGGGCTGTGTCGTGAGATCGTGACCTGGTATTCAAAACATCCTCACAGGCAGTGTCACATGCTGAGCCTACGGGCAACCTCCTTCCTTCCACCGAGCTGAACACGTGACGGTTCATATCTTCAGTGAAAGCCATGCAGTACAGATGTCGATTCTGCGCAAAATTAAGTAGGAGTCTTGGGGTGTTATGATGCAGGTGTTTAGCCAAACCAAAAATTAAATTATTAGTATAGTTTATTAAAACAAAACAATATAATAACTCCAGAAATATGTAGATTGTGTTCTTCAAAAAGAGATGCAGGACCATTTTCAATAGATTGAGCCGGGTGGCAAAATCAGACCAAAGACAAGTCATTTATCATATGGGACCCAAAGCTACAGCTGATCCCGCGGCAGGCGTAAAGGAATGAAGGCATAACGATTGTGAATGGGCAGAATGTTCTCATTAGATCTTATCCTCCGCCATATTGCTCCGGTCACCTGCTGTATTGCAAACTTTGGCTTTCGTGCCCCCGCGTACCCTCTGCTTGGCAGTGCCCCGGCCGCCATCTGTCCATGCTGTAATCCTCCTGTCACTCTTATATGCTGCTGTTGCCACCATCTGCACTCGTCATAAACAGGCCACCGAGAGCTCGTTTTTATCTGTTGTTTACTAGATCTGCTCGTAAGAGTTGAATGTATTTTACTCATCTATTCCTTGATCCGGCATTTTCTCTGTGATTGATCGGCTAACTCTGTTCAACGTAGAATAAAATGGGGAATACTGATTCCGATGTATCCAAGTAACAATGATATGGTCAAGAGAAGCCAGTCACCTTTTATTATAATATAATATCCACAATTCCATTTCCAAAGTGGTTGCGGGATATTTTTATGGTGATCAACTGATTGATTGTGGCAAATGGTCTCAGCGGGGATCTGTTATGGTTCACATCCCGTCTGCCTTTGTATAGAAGGAAAATAGAAATCAAAATCCTTTTCCCGATTATAATTTTAACAAGAATTATGTTTCGAACAAAGTAGCAGTAGTAGTGGTAGTGTTTTTTTTTGGCCGAGCTTTTGATAAGAAGCGCGTCCGCCACGTCACGGGGCCTCATTGATCCCCATCTGTTCTGGCCCCACAGTGACTCTATGTCATTATCATGCGGTGACGGTATCAATATGTTCAGTTACTAAGGGAACAGCTCTTGTTACCGACTCATTCATATTGATTGTGCTCATCAGCTATTCATTAAACACCTGCTCTCTTGTTGTGTCTGTTATGCTGATAGAGCAATCGCTGTTTGAATGTTCAACATCATCCCGCTTCAACCACTGCTGCGTTTGTGTGAGCGGGCGCATGCGTATGTGTGTTCATGTTTACACAGATCTGTAATGATTGTGCCTTATAATGAGCAGCAGCTTCCGACATCCAGACGCATAACAATCTAAACGATCCAAATGACACAAATGACCTCTGACGTATCACCACCGTCACCTGCCAACCCTTTTATGAACTAAAACTAAAAAATTGTTTGTTTTTTTTAATTGATGGGCAGAGCTTCATAAGCCAAGAAAGTGAAATACTATATACAGTTCAATCCAAGGTAAAGTAAATCTTTTGTAGATAAATAATATAAGTCCAGACTGAACAATCAATAATCACTTAAGAGGTTTGCCAGGTAGTAATATTTAAAAAACAACCCCATAAATGTTTCTGATTGGACCGTGTGAAAACAGTTTTCATTGACAATATAAACGTCACTCTGCCTAATCTCACCCTTTTATCTTGATGTTCCCATCAAAACAGTCGTACCACATCTTTTCTAGCAAATAAATAAATATTTTTTTTTTAAATAGATATCCCTTTGTAAATTGATTAATTGGCCTGCTTCCCCATCATATGTCAGACGAAGTTTGGAATGCATTTTTTCCCCAAGGCATCTCTGCATCCCATGTGCCTATAGACACAGCCTAAAGCTTATAAAGAAAAAAATAAGAAAATAATTAATGATCATTTGTTAAGAATGACATCAGGTACAGTATATACAGCACGTCCACATGCTTTGGACATAGACGGAATTGAGTTATGAACTCACTAATTCCTGTAACTCAGAACTGGGTGTGGTTCAAAGCTGTAGATTCTACATTATGCATGCCTACTAAGGAAGAGGGTTGCCTTCATTATAGCTCTCGTTCTCAGGAGAAAGAAGGTTGGAAACAATTCAGCTCCGTAACGCAACCCTTCATGCCATTACGTCAGACCCGACAGTGCAGCAGCCGTCCCTCCTTCCCCCAAGCACAGCTACTGTCACTGTGTGATGACGTGGTTAAGCTGCAGGCTGTGTATCGGCATTACATTAGTCTGACTAATCCTGAGACACAGAGAGAGAGAGAGAGAGAGAGAGCGAGTGAGCTGTCCTCGGTTGAGAGAGAATTGAAACGGTACATATATCTGTGTCGCATTAATCTCAATTATAATGGTTCTAATGGTGGCGCATTAGTTTTTACATGACAAACCAGACAGGCCTAACTGAGTTCGTTCTTTCAGCTGTGATGCGGAACGTCTTCCTCTGCAGCACCTTAAGGTTTCTTCACTGGCAATTAAAATGCTATTAATGCCAATAAAATGCAACAACTACAAATAATATAGGAAAACAACTCAAGCCAGGGACACACCGTGTCCAAATTGAACGTTGCAAGGAACAAAACCAAGATGGTGTGCAATACAGGTCATAACAAATTCTTAATTTAAATATTGTCCTCCTCAACTTTCATACAGCAGGGAAATGCACAGGCAGCTTTTCAGAACCGCTTGTTGCTGCCTGTTTACTCCACTAAACATTAAAGGAACAAAAAATAAAACGTTACTTTCCCACAAAGCCTTTGCGTTAAAATGGATAAACTTTCAATAAACACATGAAGTTGGTTTCGCCTGTAAATACATGTGCAATGGATCAGGAGCCAGACACACTGTCGCTTCATAAGAATAGCCTTTAAAAGTTGTTTGCTTCCATTTCTTTCGTTTCTCCTATTTTAAGTGCGATGGATAGCCGGCATCCTCGCGTCTACGCGGCAGCTCACATGAAAGGGTTTGTGGTGAAAAACTGTTAGACGCATTTCGATAAAATGTGTCATTCCCTTCAGGGGCTTAGGTGGTTATATTTAGCATGTGGTTTTGTCCACGGTGTAATGAAGTCCACGCTGCGGCTGCCCAGGAACTGATGAGCCTTTTTTTCAAGGGACGTAATGTGCAGGCTCAGGGGCTTCCTCGTCTCGTCCGATTTGGGTCCCCCCCCCGAGAAAGCTGATCGCTGCCGTGGATGCAAATGTGGGGAACGTTTCCTCAAGGTCGGAAAAAAAAAGATCCACGCGTGGTGGCTTTTTAAATTGCCCCGGGCTCGGCAGAAATATGGAACATCTTCTGGATGATAATGAGAGTGATATTTCTTAATAATACACCTCTCCTTACATTTGTGTTTCCCTGTTGGATTTGCACCTCCTGTGCTTAAAAAATCAGCACTGAGATAAGAGATTATAAGGGTGAGGGTTAGATTCCTAAAAAGGTTTCTTAATAGGAACATGTTGTTTATTAAAGAAATCAACTCTACAGTGGAAACATTTAAACAATATATAATGTATACTATAAATATATACACTAAGATGGCAAGTAACTGCAGCAGCATAATATAAAAAAAGCAGATTACGCCACGATGGACAGCCAGGATAATAATATTAATGCTGACCACTGCTAACACTGATAATTAAGTCGTTTAGCTATTATGTTAAGAGGTGACTATATGGTTATAAAGTAATTAACCCTATTAAGGACACAGCTAAACATTTGCCCACACTGAAACCACAAGTCTTCAAAAACCCAATCATCACAGTGCAAATTTTAATAGGCTCAGACAGGACTTTCTCAGTTGCTTTTGTTCTACACTGAGGAACAGACAAGAGTGTAAAAAGTATTTTTGCACTTCTGTAATTTATTGCATTATCACCGTTGATTTCACACATGATGATGAGTGCAGTGTTGGGGGGCAACATTTAAACGGCCAGGCCCCCGTTGGCGTGCCACACTAACTAGAATAAAACCCGATGCACTTGCTTTCAGTGATTCCGGGCTGCGAACATGGGACACGCGGGGGTTGATCTTCCCTTTTCCCTTTCTTCCAGGTCCCATCAGCAGCGTACTCGTCAACAAGTACGGCTGCAGGCCCATCGTCATGATGGGAGGCTGCCTGTGTTCCACTGGCATGATATTGGCTTCCTTCTGTAACGATGTCATGCAGCTTTACCTCTGCATAGGAGTTATCGGGGGTGAGTGCATCTAAATCCACTTAAGTCCATTTTCCGTTAATCAGATTAGCCTCCCCGACTTAACTGCAGGTTATAAATACAACCTTCGTAGCAGCTCTCTTTGTTTGTTTATTTAGGCAATTTCAGTATTACAATTTTGCGATGCGTGGTTTTTAAAATCAACATCATCATGGTCCGGTCTATTGATCGAAGATGAAACGTTGTCTTATTGGGTCTGTAGATTATTTCAGGCATACTTCAATTGACAACGGCGCAATTATATAATTCCATATCTTATTTAATCACTAAGGAATTTGCCATCTAATAATCACTACCTGCAAGTAGAGAGAAAATACTTGACATTGTATTGTTCTGCGCCGTGGCGCCGTAATATCCTATACTGTGGGTGGCCTGTAGTTATATAATAGGAGAACATTTTATATCATTATAGCAAAAAAAAATATCGCTTTATGGAGCTTTAGCTTAATGGAGATTGATGGCTTAATGACATTACATGTCTAAGGAGGTAGGTATGTGTGTGCTGGGCGTAATTCAGAAACTACAGAGAAAAGACACCGTTCCTTTCTCAAGGCCTTACCAGTTCCTTTTATTCATATTTAATTATGAAATGTATCGCACTAAAGAGGATTGTCATTACTTACCTAATGTATTGTGCAGTTCATTAAAAATATGGTTACATACATTTTTTCATACTATCGAATAAAAATTATTCAGTATGGATGCATGTGCCAAATGTTCAAAAGTCAATATTGTGACTAATACGATTAAGCGGGAAGTTATTTAATTCTATAATTGAACCTGGAGCACCTCTGAACTCGTAGTCTTATTTCTTTTCCGCACAATTTCTTCTCTGTCGCAGGGCTTGGGCTAGCCTTCAACCTGCAGCCGGCGTTGACAATGATAGGCAAGTATTTCTTTAAGAAACGTCCTATTGCTAACGGATTGGCCATGGCCGGTAGCCCGGTGTTCCTCAGCACCCTGGCCCCTCTCAACCAGTACCTCTTCAACAAGTTCGGCTGGAGGGGCAGCTTCCTCATCCTGGGCGGCCTGCTGCTCAACTGTTGCGTGGCTGGCTCCCTCATGAGGCCTCTGGGGCCGCCGCCAAACAAAACCAATAAGGAGGAAGAGTTGGCCACCGTGATCACCACGACGAAAGAGAAGTTCTCCGTGTGGACCACTGTCAACAAGTACCTTGACTTGACCCTCTTCAAGCACCGCGGCTTCCTCATCTACCTGGTGGGCAATGTGATCATGTTCCTGGGCTTCTTTGCACCCATAGTCTTCCTCTCCGCCTATGCCAAGGACATGGGTGTGGACGAGTACTCGGCCGCCTTCCTGCTCTCGATCCTGGCTTTCGTGGACATGTTCGCCAGGCCGTCCATGGGACTGCTGGCCAACTCGCGCTGGGTCCGGCCAAAGATCCAGTACTTTTTCAGCTTTGCTGTGCTGTACAATGGGGTGTGCCACATCCTCTGCCCTTTGGTGGACAGCTACAAAGGTCTTGTAGTGTACGCCGTGTTCTTCGGCTTTGCCTTCGGCATGGTCAGCTCCGTGCTGTTTGAAACCCTGATGGACCTAGTCGGCCCCAAGAGGTTCTCCAGTGCCGTGGGACTCACCACCATTGTGGAGTGCTGTCCAGTCCTTCTCGGCCCACCGCTAGCAGGTATGAGCTGTCCGAGAGCACATTTTATTCACTTGCAAATATGATTTTAAAGTTTAAATGATGTCTTATTAGTAAACCATGCCTCTTTTCTGTAACAATTTTAATGCGGAGGAGTCTACTGAAACACAGCTAATTAGATATAATATGGCTCTTCTGTTTCGGGTTCTCCATCTCTCAATTCCCTCAAAGGTCAGCATTGTTTGCTCTAGGTCAGCATCCCACCAAAAAATCCCTATTGAGTTACTTTACGAGCGAGCAAATCAACTGAAGCAATTTATTTGAAATTAAATGAATGGCACTCAGCACAATTTCTTTACAAAAAATCTCTGTTAGATACTATAACATTTTAAACTCTGTGCTGTTTTACAGGAAAACTGGTAGATGTCACAAGAGACTACAAGTCCATGTATTTTTGCTGTGGTGCTGTCGTGATTTTGGCAAGCATTTGGCTCTTCATCGGAAACTTCATTAACTACAGACTCTTGGATCGTGAGCGCAAACGTGCAGAAATGTACAAACGAACTGAAACGGAAGATCCGGATCAGGTTCGGGATCAGAAGGAGCGTGATGGGGAAGCTCAGGCCTCTGAGGAGCTGGTCAACAAAGGTCAGAAAGATGAGGACCCGGTGCAAATGGAAACCAACATCTAGATCCTTATGCCCGGCCAACGGCTCACCTCCACCCCGAGCGCAACCTCGCAACACTTTCAACTTCGATCAAACTGAGCTTCCAGTCAAGAGGTGCCTCTGGGTGTTCCACTTGGCTCGATATGGGGTCCTTTGCGTTTCTCTAAAACTTCAACAGAAACAACTGTGTTGTTGGAAGTTGCGAGGAGTACCTGTGTGTCACAGAGCAATGGCTGTGACCACAACAGAAAAATGTACCTGAAAGAAAAGTGTCAAATACTGTATGCATGGGCAGTGGCTCAACGTCAGAATTTGATTGTGTAAAAGGGGGTGTTGGTATTGTGTTGTCTTTTTTCCACATTCACCTCATTTCTGATTTACCGTAAATACCTGCAACTGCAGGACTAATATATAGTAACAGATTACCTAGTTGCCGTAGGCTGGATGTAATGCATACTCAAAAGTGCAAATTGATTGTTGACGACCAACTTTGCTTCAGAAAAGTTACTGCTGCCGTTTGTTTGGGTTTTCGTTTAAAGTGATCTTTCTGCAAGTCAAAATATTCCCGGCGGTAGCGACAAGTGTAAACACCTTTTTCTCTGCCGTGTCTTCCGATATGACACAATTGCGGACTCAACAATGTTCCGACAGCACCAGCAAACTGAATTCTCACATTCAAAATCAGATCAAAATACCACAGTGAAGTCTTGGTAAAGTGAGTAGACCCAAAAAAACTTGATCCCTAACCATGCGTTGAACCACAAGCAATGTGCTATTTGTGCAGTATTTTTGACAGATTGTGGGCGGTGAGAGGTTTTGAATGTAACAGCTGTACAGTACAGAGAACTTCAACAGATACAGCAATTTAAGAGATTGGGTGGCCAAATTGATTGATCATTTATTTGTTGAAGCAGTAGTGTTTGATACCATATCCAAGGCGCCTCACAGCTTTTTCAATTATGGTAATCAACTGCTGTTATTTCACGTTACGGTTTCTGAAATACCAATAGAGAACAAGAGGAGCTGGGATCTGGCTCACTACTGTTGAATTTGGCTTTGCCTAAATGTGTCCTGGTAGCTCAGCTCTGGTAAGCGACAAAAAAAACAACTCCCTCCTGACTTCCTGACAGTGTTACTTGCGCTGTGAAAACAGCACCTGCCACCTCGGTGCACTGAAAATGGTCCGCCGATTTGGTGATGCGTGTCCTGAAAGAATGCAAAAATCCAGTTTCATAATGCCGGATGGGCGTCCTTCAATTTCTCGCCGCCGTAAATAAGTTAACAGATGTGGTCACGGCTGGTCACGCTGGCGCGCTCGTGTAATACTGCCCGCCGGAGCGCGGTGATGTTGCGTGGTGAAAAACGGCACCAATGTTCCACTTTAATACTTTCGATCAAATCATAAAATGCTCTCTGTGTACGTTGTCTGAAGCTCAATATTGCACTCATAGACAGTATGATGCACTGAAGAAAAATGAAAAGAAAAATGGCCATAGTATTCCCCACACATCTTTATAAAACTACTGCGATTCAATACATGAAATGAATGTAGTTTCCCCTCTGAGTCTTAATAAAGTATCAAAAAACCATCTGCATAACACACATGCAGCCCATGGGCAATATTCCCTCACGCTTTATTGCAGGCATACAGGGAAATGTGCAGTATTTATTGTGATCAGATGCGAGGGTCCATTCTGTGCTACATTGCCTTAAATGTGACATAATGCAATATCAGTGGTGCGGTGCGTACTTACGTAGTAATATATGAAGCCACTACACTTTTGTGTTCAATGTGACTGTCTAATTTCGCTGTTAATTTAACAACAACATGTCTGTATGGAAATGTTAAAGCGATGAGATGGTGTTGTGTCAGTGCATTAAAATATCAAAACTGATACTGCTAAATAATCAATTAATGCTAATGAATTCCTACTTTGCTAACAATCTCATTGGGTGCACGCACATGTACTGGATGGACATATTGCGCAACAATTTGTTGCGAGTGTCAATAGTGGTCAATATTCCATGTAAATGTCTTCCTACTCTGCCATTGAACCTGAGGCGAAAAGCGGACCAACCGGTTGATGAACGAATGCAGTTTTCAAAGCAAAAAAATAATAATATATGGTTTGCCTGCTTTGAATAGCTGAGTGTGCATTCCGACTCATGCATTCAGAAATGAGATGTCCAGATGTTGAGCAGTCTCAACCAACCTTTACCCGAGAAAGAAAACTTGAGAATCTTCACCGCTATTTACTGTAAATAAGGTCATTTTTCAAAAGATTTGCAAACTCTTCAATTGCCGTTGGACCTGAACTAGCCCTCAAATCATATTTCCACATGAATGGGAGCCAGTCTCTGCCAACAACCAACAACATTTAGAGAAACACTACTTATCATTTCTTGATCTAGACCTTACATGTTGCCCATGGCAATGATCTGTATGTTTATCTCTTTATTCAATCTCCAAAAAATGCACTTTGTTCATCATTTCAGGCCAATATGAGTATTTTCATATAATACTGTGTCTGTACCACCCTTGTAGTTTTATCTAATGAATAAGAATATGAATAGCTAATGAATGTTAACTTCTCCTGCTTGCACTTGATCATTGGAAAGAGGGACTCCTTTGATTCACGAGTCCCACTGTGCATGATGATTCTCATATGAGAACCGACTGCTGTACAATCACTTTTTACCGAGTAACACTGCCCCCTGCTGGTGTCAAACAACTAAGACCAAAATGTAAAGCCAAGCTTCCCATCAGAACAGGAACACAAACACACACGTTTTCATGCATTTCTTTTAGTCAAACCTAAGGTTTCAGTTGCATTCATGTATTGCTAATGCATCTGCAATTTCCTTCTTTTTTTTGGTGGTTCTGGATTTAATTTGTTTTCAATATCTTGTGTTCATCTTCTTCCTGCTAATGGATACAACTCGACCAAAATACACTCTGTAACGGTTTGGAACTGAGGATTTAGCTAGTTAGGGGCTTAACATAACATGCAGTCGTATAACATGCTTTCTATTTTGTGGCATTCTTGTTCATATACATTATACTGTGAACACATGAAGTTATTTGTCCAAATCAATACATTTAGATGTATTTTGGTTAAGCAAAAACAGGAAGAGTTCATTTGAAATGCACCGATAGCCTTATCAATTCAACTGCTTAGCATCACATATATTTTTGGATTCTCTCGATTTTTATGTAGGCATTAAGTAGTAGTTATGTCAAAGTTTGCCTAATATTAAATTGAGCAGAGAGCTTGAATTTGAATGAGTAAATGTAGTTAATACTGTCGTCTGTTCATTGAAAAGAAAATATTCACTGGCTGAAAATGTTTTTTTATCAATGAACTGATAGCTGTAAAGCTTAGGGTTTTTTGTTTTTTTTGCTCCCTGAATATGTGGAACCGATACGGCGAATGTTAAAAGTATGGGACAAGAGTACGCATCGATTGAGAAATGTTCCGTTTGTCTCGTCTTGGGTAAAACATTCAGCCTCTCGCAGTGTTTAGCTAATTTGAAATAAGGGCAGATTGGATTTTACGACATTCACATCTCACGAAGTGCGTCGCACTTATCACCGTGAACCGTGTGCCCTGACTCAGAATGCGCTCTATCGGACATTTTTTTCCCCACATCTATTTTTCAAACTTTGGGTTTCTCACATTCCGTTTTGGAAAACCATGACTTTGAAATATGCAACGGCTCATCTCTGCCAATCGTGTCTGCCTCCGTTCGGTGTTTCAATGGAGGTTGAGCGGAACAAAAGTCCAGTCTGCCCTGTGAAATCTTCCGAGTCTTTTCGCGCACGTGCGGGGGATAAAATGAACAGGTGGTAGAGGACTGTCGACAATATCTCTTGTTCGTTAAGCTGACTGTGCCTTATTGTGCTACACTGGCCGGTGTCGAAAGGTATTCGTGAACACCGCCGCAAACACCGTTGGACCTATTCAAGCCTTTGGGTTTATTGTCCTCGCTCTCGCCACCCGACCGTTTACAAATCCCCACGTTCTCTTATTGTTTAACCGGCCACTTGTGTAATGAGTAATTCGAGCCGTGGCATCACATGACACGCGAACGGATGAGGCCTGATTGTGTCCGGGTAAGACGTCGGATGACCATTAAATGATCACCTTTTGGGTTCAGATGGATTTATCAGGGTCAACTCCGTCCATCACCACGTCCTTCCAGTAGCAGACACGTTAACGTGTGCTTTCTCATCGGGGCTTTACGGGAGCGACACCGGTTTCCCCCACTACCTCGGCGGCCATCACGTGTTAGAGTGAGAACCACACGGGTAAAAGAAAAGTGATCTTGATCTTGTGGTGTGTGTGTTTTTTTTTTGTTTTTTTGTGTGTGTAAATGTATTATGACGATACCACCTCTCACTTTAGCTAAATAAACAAAGTGTATGTGCAAAATAGTATTTGTCACATGACTGTGTGGATCATTTCGTGGTTGTTTTTATTCTTAAAATTGTAACCTAATGTTTTGACCAGCTGGTCATTATGTAAAACTCCTATTAGTGCAGCTATCGATAGAAACATTAATTACTGCAACTATAATTTAACATGGTGCTAATTGTGTTAATTAGTGAGCCTGCTGTGAGTAGGCTATATATACATGTCTTGATGTAATAATGCTAATGCCAAGAGCTGTAACTTTATTATTTATTATGTTTTTTTGTTTTTTTTCCTACATAGTCTACCTTCTCAACATTTCCATCGGCTGGAGGCGCCAGTTCGTTAGCCACGGATATGTCTGGATGTGAAACGTAAGTGTGACCTCACAATTTTCACAGTGGCTTTCCAAAAAGATCATTTATCGTTAATTCCTATTATGGCTTTGAACACTTGGCCTTCACTGTGTTCCTTACGGAGCTCCGCAAAGGACAAAAAACTCGCAATACTTTTCGCAACATCTTTTTCCTCCATGTCCTTTGCCTTTTTTTTCCCCATGTCCTGTGCGAGGCTCCGTAGTTATCAATGAGTTTTTTTCTGTGAGTGTGTGTTTTTTTTCACTCTTTCCTCTGTAGTCAAAAATACCAAACATAAGTGCTGCAGAAAAAGCAAATACACACACACACGTTTGCTCTAGCGAATAAATACAGTATAGGTAATGTGCTTCTTTGGGGCCCAGACTAGTTTAATCACCACAGAACAAACGTGGGCGATACACCGTCGGTTTTTCAGGTTTACTGCTGACAGCGAGGAAAACAAATGACCTTAGAAAAACACACACACACAACCTCAACAGTGAGAGATAATAATCCTTTAGCAAGTCAGCACAAAGAATAATAATATTTCCGCGAGTGGTTTCCATTAACAGTCAGCACACGACATCACCTGGTTGGGACCAGCAGCTCTCATTACACTCAACCCCCCCCCTTGCTCCAATCCTGCATCAAACCCATTAATAATCAAGCACTGTGAATGCCATTAATTCTGCCCGGTTACCAATCCCAAGCCATATTTTTAAAGATGCAAACCTGACTGTTTGCCACCTCCCCCTCCCCCTCCGCCTCCCCCTCCCCCTCCACCTCCTCCTACCCTCCGCCTCATTGGTATGCACTGCTTTGGCGAGGCCGTGGTGCCGATGATGGCCGCGGACCCTCAGGCAGAGTTTCAGGCTAGATTTTAATGGGGCGGCGAGGGTCAACAGGCGAGGAGAGAACAATAAGCCCTGTGATAGGCGTTTCGGCAGGACCGAGGAAGGGGGGACCTGTGGGTTTTGAATGCAGAGCAGGTTGACCTTCAAAACAGTTTCAAACTCTGTTCACAGTGAAGCTGCTGAGATTCAGGTCGGCCGTCCTTTGAGTCCTGGCGGCACGGCGGTTCGCGCGATAATGGGTTAAATGGCCGAGGTGGCTCGGTGGAGATGTGGGGGGGAAAAAAAAAGTGTTTTGACGTGGCATTTCGCTGGTGATGGCGTGGCACCTACTTTTATCTAATACCTTTTATTTCTCCAATTTCCTTGGCTCAACCTTGTCTCAACACTTTTTTTTTTTTACTCCTCCTCGGTTGTAGCCAAATGTTCAAATTTGAAAATGTAAACGATAGATGGATAGACCTAGGTAAACCTTTTGGTTTGACCCTTCCACTGTTTCCCGTCTCTCTGTTGTCTGTCACCTTAGCTCCCCAACAATCCTCCTCGAAAAAGGCCAACTTCTATACAGATTTTCTTTTTCTTGGACCTCGAGTTTTCTGTCTTGAACCAGTGGAAATGTAAGAAATGGAGCTTGTCTGCATTTCCAGCCTGTTTTTTTTTTTTGGTATGCGCAAAACAGCTTCTTTTCATACCCCAGATGGAAGCTGCAAACCGGTAGATACCCTCCGTGTCCAAAGCCAAAGTGGTCTTCCTTTTTGGTTTGACACAAATTGCACTGACGCTGTAACAGGAGGAAAAATCTCACCTGCTCTCACTTTTAAAATGCCTGCTATCGCACAGCACACGGCGGCCCGTCCGAATGAAACCAAATAGACCCGGAGGCGTTCTGACCCGAGCCGGACCTCAAACCGCCATGGCCAAAAGCTACAAGCCGCTCTAGTGTCTCAACAAGACACGCATTAACCTTTCCCGCGTTCATTTTTTCCGCGCGCAGATCGCCCGCTTTGAAGTGCCTCCATTTAACCTTCATTTAACTTTTGTGTCACGCTCTCCCGGGCGCCCCATTTTTTGACAGCGGAAGCCTTTAGAAGTCGGAAAAAGGCCCGCGGCTACGGATGCCATACCGGCGCATCCGTCTGCTCCGGCGCCAGGTTGTGTGTGTGGGGGAGGAGGGGGGGGGGGGGGGGGGGGGGG
>JAFBJU010000519.1:133513-239993 GCA_016785305.1 Colistium nudipinnis | reverse complement strand
GGGGGGGGGGGGGGGGGGGGGGGGGGGGGGGGGGGGGGTGAGCGCGCTGCCACTTACCGGCCGGATCCCAGTGAAGCTCGGTGTCGGGCGAGACGCTTTGAAAAATGCATAATCCCCGATCCTACGGGGGCAATGAGTCTTCATTTTTCCTGAAGATCATTCAACTTGGAGTGCCAGTCGACCAAAGTGTCCCGGATCAACATGGTGCTATAGGTGGTGTTTACTTCTAATGGGTGTCGAGTGTGGCGCGAATGTGAAGCCTTTTTCTGAGAATTCCTTTAAAACTGTACTCGTGCACTTTTTTTTTATTTTTTTTTTTTATTCCAGGTTTGGGGCCTGACAATCTGAAGAACTCGAGTGAACCCCCCCCCCTTCCCCCGCGTGTATCTCAGCTACACATCACTGTCAGGTTGCACTAAATATATATCTAAACACTGTCATCCTTTTAATTGGCAATTCCAAAGGAATGTAAAACCCTGTTGCTCTTCCACTATTTTGGCTCCCTCCTCAACCTTTCGTGTCGATGCAGCTGTTCCCAGTGATATCGATTTTGTATTAATTTTTTTTATCCTTTATCACAGTATGTCCATTTAGCATATCGGGATGAGACGCTGCAGGGGACAAATCCAGCCTTTGCACCAGGGGACAGGAGAACATCAACTGGGACTTCATGTTTTGTCCAATTACAGTTTTTATTGCTTTTTAATAGACTTATGCGCAAAACAAGGCTCCAAACGGAGAGAGAGCTTTGATTTGGGTAACACAACCATGGCCTGTGTGTGTGTGTGTGTGTGTGTGTGTGTGTGTGTCTTTGTGTGTGTAGTATCATCAGGCGCTGGGGGGGAGGGAATAATGAGTCCGGAAGGGAAATCGTTTTTTTTTTTTTTTTTTAGCATCTGAGGTTGTGACAGGGTTTCTCGGGCTTTAGCAGAGATAAAGTCAGACAGTGAAGATCTGCCCGGCCGCTTTGATCAGGCCTGCCTCCCCACTTAACTTCTGATGACACTGCACTTAAGAGGGGGCACTCGCCCTCCTACCTGAGATGCTCGGAGTGTCGAGGCCGCTCTATTTTAGACGGATCAGAATTTGCGCGGGCAGCTCGAGCTCAGAATCAAAGAGACGTGCCCCGTGCTGAATATTCATGTGGAGCTTCTCCTTTTTTTTTTTTTTTTTTTGCATGACCGTGCGCCACATTGGCAGACAAAGAGCTGCAACCTGCACATAGAGGGCACTCTTGGCTCTTGACTCTTTTTCTCCCTGCAGTCCCGCCATGCAATACCACAGGGAAGTTATTTATAGGGTTTGCCGGCTTCAAAGCAGGAGAGAGTTTTATTTGTGGTGATTTTTTTTGTGCAAGACAAAGCGCAGCTTGCCGTCTTTTGTCTTCGATTTTGCAGACCGCTGTCGCATCTCTTAATCTCTATCGCCTGGCAAGAGCAAATTATACGATGAGACGTGATCAATTTGATAACTCGCGGGGGTCTGAAATGTCTCTGTTGCAGCGACGATCGTTCCAAAATGTGCTGTCATCACACGCTGACCCTTTCTGGCTTCATTGACAGTGAGTTTTTATTTCCACATCTCCACCAGGCCGCCAAAAAAAAGGGACGAAGACAGGGCAGCGCTCATTGTGCAGGTGCTTTTGCTCACACAACACAACAACCACATACGCTCGCCTTGAAAACAATTTGAATGCTGGGATTTTTCTAAAAGAGTATCTTTGTTGCGTACCACTGCTATTTGTACTTGAAACGCAAAATAGATTTTTTTTTGGCACTCCAGGGCCGTCGAGGACACGTTACAAACACACACACAGGGCATTTTGAAACCTCTTTTAAATGACTCCTGCAAGCCAGCAGACACAATCTTACACATACAGCATACTTTCTGTCCAGCCGTACTTTCAGTAGCTCAGTCTTAATGGCTGAGTTTGCCATTTGTTCCAACTGTCCCGAATGTTGCTTATTTTGTTTCTCTAATTAAATTGTTATTCTGAAGGATAGCACAAAGTCACGAAGAGAAACAAAACCCGGGGACACTTGCTGACAATTTGACAGAAAAAAAAAGAATCCTAATGTTGAAGGGGACGATAAAGTAGGACAGGCAGAAGCTGGGCGGGACACACACCGGGAGCTGTGGAGAGCAAACAGCATGACAAATAAGGCCAGAAACCCAAAAAATACGCCACCACGGCATCTGCCGACGCAAACGCATCGGGAAACAGGAGCACTGCGGATCTGGAAGGGGGAAAATCCAGTTTGAGCCTACCATGCATAATTTACCGTTTGGTTTGTTTGAGCTTTATTTAGCCTCCCAATGAGAAAATCGTGTCTGGACATGAGGTGGAAAAGGCTAAATATGTCAGACAGCCAAAAAAAAAAAGAACCAACTAATGAAAAAAATCACAACTAGTTGAAATATTTCTTTTTCCAGTTAGTGCTTTTTGACTATTTCATCACCCAATATGAACCGACCGTAGAGGTGCAGCGGCTGCTGTAACTTTGCCCTGCTCTTTGGAAACATCCCGTCCGCGGCATGCGTTTTAGAGCGTCATGCGAAATCCCCACGCAAATGAATCACGGCTGAGATGAGCCACGGGATTTCGGGATGGGCGGGGAGAGTTCACTCCGGGGCTCAGGTGCCGGCACGTCTGCAACTCTCTCCGCATCGCCTCCTCCCACGTCTCGGCTTGCCAAAACCCCTCCGTGCCTCACTTAACGTCGCTTCGCATCAGCATTCGGCGATTTCCTGAGTGAACGCTCTTTGCAGGAATTCTTTCCTTTTTCTTCCCCGAGCTGATGTCTCCCCCGGCGTCTCCACGCTGAAATGCAAACCGCAGACGTCGGGCGAGACGCGAGAGGATGCTTTAATCATGCAGTGGCCTTGTGTCGAGGTGCGGGGCCACCCCGCTGACCTATCACACGCGCGGGCTGCTATACTTAGACGTGGGGCAAGGTTACCCAGAAGGCCTCCGGGCAGCAGGTTTGTGTCTTTCGCGTCACGGCGCGAGGTAAAAAGGTCACCCGTCTGGGCGTCCGGTCGCATGGCGGACGGGGACGGTGGGTTTCTCTCGCTCTATGACCTGCACCAGCTATGAGAAATAATAATAATAATAATAAGAATAATAACAAACGCCTTTGAGCGTATAAATTAGAGAGCAATCTCACAAAAAACTGCAACATTTTCGACGGACCTCCTCACTACTTGCATCTCGTTAAACACTCAACCCAAAGGGATTCTGGACTTGCTCTCCCAAAAGTAAGGTCCCCCCCCCCCCGCCCATTACCTTGCCGGACCTAAAGGTATCGCGGCTCTCCCCGCGAGGCAGACGGCGGGGTTTAGTGGAGGTGGGAAAGCTGAACGTAGAGAAAGAAGGAAGAAATGAATTAACAATAAATAGAAGGGGACTTATTTCCTGTCTTATTTTGGAAGGTCATGTACCTCGCGTGCCTGCTGCTGCTTCCTTTCCCGTCCCCAGTGTGAGGCCGACCGTTGCCCTGACCAGTTTCCCCTGCGTGGTGGCACCTCAGCTTTTTGTCTCTTCTCATGCTCGGTGTATGGCTACGGATGAACTCCTCCCGCTTCTGCCCTCCCGCCTGTCTGCGGCATCTGTAAGTCCCTTTATTCTTCCTAAAGTATCTCAAAAGTGCCCATATTTGCCGTGGTGTGCGTGTGTGTCTGTGTTTGCGTGCTGATCAAGGAGCTTGCGAGGCCACAAGTGGCGTTGGCTGCAATTTGAATGTGTGAATAAAAAAAAAAAAACAACAACCTGAGTCACGTTCCTCCAATTCAGATATGAATCTTTTTTTTTTTGTGAATTTGTGACCTGAGATTGAGCGGTGAGGCCTCCCTCTTCGGTGAGGGGAAACAAAAAAAGGTAGAAGCCGACCAAAACGTGAGATCTGCCAACTGGCATCCGGCTGGAAAATGATCGCAGCCCCACCGACGAGCCAACTCATTATAGTAGAGGGTGGAAGGGCGCATTAATTCACTGGTGGCAATTTTCCCTGAAAGTCAGTAAAGATTTTTCTCTACCCTTGGAGGAAAAAAGGTTCGCTTCCGACCGCCTCGCCCCGCGGCCAGAGTCTCGTTGGTGTTTCGCCGTCGTGCGGGCGTGGGATGGCGGGAGGGTGATAAATGAAACATTCTCGGCCCTGAGAAGTCGGCAGAGGCGCTGTGAAATTAGTTGTGCTGCCGCGAAAGACAACACAAAAAGAAAAGCTGTTGATCTTTACTTGTCAAAATGGAATTCCTGTGGGTCGCTGTGCGGTTTGATTTCGGTGTGTTTGGCGTTTTTCTCCCCGTGCAACTATCCGGCCGGCCTCGTTTGGTTACCGGAGCGTTGCAAACCATCCGCTGTAAATTCCCTGGAGAAAAAATAAATAAATCGTCGCGGGGCAACGCATCCGCCGGGCAGCCTCGGCGACGAGAGTGGTAAATACGGTGTGACCGCGGACGATAGCAGGGAGGCCCGTTAGCGCTGAAGGTGAGCGCAGCAGAGGAAAAGACATTTTAATATATGCCGTTATATATATGTCCCGTCCCGCCCTTGCACGCGTGCTCCGAGAGGCTTCGGCTCCTCGTGCGACGCTCACTCCGTAACTGCCCATTTCCATCCCACTGAAGGATGTTCCCTTCGCCCAGTAGAGTGTCGCCCCCTCCCCTCCCCCCCCACACCCTCTTCTCAGGCTCCGTCCTGCCCGAGTCTCATTGACAAACACTCTATATGGCAACTATCCTCCTATTGTGTCTCATGAATAATTTAGGCCGCACCTGCTCGGTTTGTCAATACGCAACGCTGGTCGTGCCGCTGTGCAATAACACAATCATTTTAATGTTATGCCGGTGTTGTGCCGGCAAGATGCGTCTCTGGACAAGACTTTATCAGTCTGGTATGACAAAGTGAAATCTTTGGGGTCTTTTTTTTTGTGAATGTAAGCGGCATGATGCTGTTTCTTGAAGAAAATACCTGGCCGTTACGTCATGTGCCACTGAGTGTATGTTATTGTGCAATACCAGCCTGACACGGGCTGCCGTTTTGCCTGCAAACAATTGTAGTAGAAAACAATCATCATGAATGTCCATGGAAGACATATCTGTATCAGATTTGATTTGGTTCACGGACCTCTTTGTCATTTACACTAGATTCGTCCTGATCCCACGCTCTAAGCTTCAAGTTGCTGTTCACGAAAGAATGCTGAACCATCACAATGTCCCGGGTCGTACTGGTGCCTGTGCGACAGTGGGGTTGTGTGCAAATACGATAATAGCGGTGCAGACATGCACGCAGGTGCTCGCACGTAGGGAAGCACCATTTCATAGCTTTAACCCCTTGGCGAGGCGTTTAGCGCTTTTCTCGGGCCCCGCTCCCGACGCCATGCAGCATGCGGCATCAGCCGCCCCAATTGCACATACATGTCATCATCATAATTCGCTTTGTTGCGAGCGTCGGTATTGAACATTTTTAACGTCGCGGAGAATATTTCATCCAAGCTTGGTTTTGTATTTTGGAGAGCACAGCGGTGGAGACATCGTGCTTGCCTTTGTGAAACCAGTTAAGTTTAGGTGTGTGTGTGTGTGTGTGTGTGTGTGTGTGTGTGGAGTGGAGGCTTGCACGGCGCCCTTGACAAGCTTCAGGTGACAGATTTCCCCTCAACTGGAACGGGGCACTGGGAGCCATCCAGTCCCGGGGTGGCTGCACGCCTGACGTAAAGGGACAGCTGGCAGTAACGCGCAAAGAGCGCATACTGTATGAGCCATGAGGGTGCCGTCCAGGGCGCGCCTGAGGAATTAAAGGACAAAAACATGTCAAGGTCATCGCGTACGCATGTGCGCATGGCTGTATTTTTACCTTGGTATTTTTTTTTCCTATGAAAAAAAAACCCTCCTCCTTATACTATATAGTTTGGAGTTCGATCCCCCCAAAAGGATTTGGCTCTGTTTTTTAAAACCGGATCAATGTAATTTGTGTAATTTTTAGGAATGAAATCACTTTAGGTTAGGTTTAAATGCAGATTATACTGCATTAGACCATAAACTAAATAAAAACTGATTTATTTTAATGTATTAATAGCAGTAGCCTAGAAAAAATCGACTTCAGCATCAGACGTTATTGCAGTGAATGTTTTTGTTTTTGCCAGATATTATTTTGAATACATGTTTTTAAATAGTCTAGGTATCTTTCAGGTACAATACTATCATGGGCATTTGTAGCAAAATGATTAACCTCCCCAACTTTTTGAAATTCGTAGTTATTGTTCTGCCTTCAGTTGTGCCTTGTGAGCAAAAAACCAAAGCAAAAAAAAAAAAAGCTAGAAAAAAAAAACATCACCTCAGCAAACTGTCAGCTGCCTTTTGACTGAGATCTTTTAATATGACTTGTGATGGACACCGTCAAGGTCACGGACTTCTGCCGGAAACCGGATCTGGCACCGCCTTCGGTGCCGAAAGACACAAACGCTCAGCCAGTCCATTAATGGCGCTGCGTTCCGTAATCCGATCGAGTCGCAACTTAACGTGTCAAGACAAATCGGCGTCAGAGAGATCTCTGCGACGTGCAGGTAGCCCCCGTCACGGGAAAGCCGAGAAGCTAATGAGCAGAAACGAGGTGCGCCTTTGATTTCCTGCGTGGCTCGGGGTTTATTTCATCCTAATTCACTGCGGTTTGTGCTGCCCGTGCTCGGGTTTGATTCCGTGGCCCTTTTTTTTTGGAAGCGAGACGTTTCGCGCACAATCTGTTGGTTGTTTTAGAAGGAGAGAAAAAAAAAAGGCTACCGCTTTGATGGAGTGAGTGGCTCATTCGTTTTGCTCCCATCGCCAATTCATCTGGTGAATCAATAAATAAAATATACTCTTTGTGCAGGCCGGGTCCAGGTACAAATTCATAGCTTGCATTATTCATGTTAAAGCATGATCAAATCTTGATGCTAAAGCCGGTTTTTCATTTCGGAAGGAATTAATCTTTTTTTTTTTTCCGTGCTCTTGGAGCATTATTTTTTTTTTTATTCCTGCGCCAACCAGAACCAGAGGAACGTCATCCCGCTGCAGCTTCATTGTCCAATCGGCACGTCACTTTATGAACGGCGACGTGCTGTGTAGTCACACCAGTGCCCGTAAAATTCCCGCTTTCTGTCCCTTCACATTATGAATACGTCAGTGAATATGTTTAATATATAATATATATATTTGAGTTTTTTCTTTTTAGTGTTTTCTATTTCTCTCCAAAAGCGCTCCCTCCCACACACGTCGTCCTTGGCCGACCTTTCGGGAATCTCTCCGGTGTCACCGGTTGGCATCTGCCCTGTATCCTGGGCAGTATAGGCTACCTTTGGAAAAACACAAAAGTTATTTAGTGCTCATGTTTCAATGGAGGAAAAAGAAGTAATTTTGCAGCTGTAATTGTCTTAAGAATATAGTGTTGGTGTGTGAAGTGTTAACAGCTTCTGAGAAATACACAATATACACAGCGATTAGTGCCTGCTTTTCGTGCGTGGCCTAAAAACAATGTGCTTCAGGGTCAGCATTAAGTGACATGAAATTCACCTATCAGTCACTCAGGGAAAAAACGGGAAGTGGTGTTTGTTGCTGGGCAGATTTGCAGATCAGATTGTATTTAAATTGAACCATGTAAAAGTGACCTGGGTGGTAAACTTTATCCATAAGGCAGCCCAAGTCAGCCTCACCACGACGGCTTCTCTGGGCTAGGTGAACAGGAGGACACCGTCTCACGGGCACGGATGGGTGAAGACGCGACGAGTCCCCGGATGCGGCCATGTAAAGGGCCCCCGGGGGGCCTCCTGCGTCCGAGCGACTCCCACTCTGAGACACAGCAGACCAAATGTGTCATTTAGGCCACTTCGTGTCTGCGTTGTCATTCTGGGTCCCTGTGTGGTGGCCGTGTGTCTCATTTTGGGTCCGTTTGTGGCTCTTTTCAGCCTGTTATTGGCGTTTTGTCCCTTCAAGATTTCCTCTATCACATCGTTTTAAAGAAAACGGCCTCCTTCAAGGGGTCACAAAAAAAATTGGCCATAAAAAAGACCCTGCCTAAGATTGCGTCAAGACGCAACAGGTCCATAAAGAAACGGTGGCAGGTGTGCACACCGCATTAAAACGCACTCCGAGTATATTTGACCTTGTTAAAGGAGGGATATTGCAGTGGGAATGAACGGCTTTTTTGCAAGTTCTATTTGGCCCGACGTGCTGTGAAGCGTTTGTCTGATGGGGGCACCTGAAAGGGGTTGTAAAGGGATTGTGAAGGGGCCCTCGGCGATGGAGACTGCCTTTCTTGTTGCTGTGTGACTGCAGAGGTCTGCGAGTGGGGTTTTGAGTGGGGTTTTTGAGGATTCTTGTGAGCTTTTTTTTTTTTTTTTTATTATATCTCGCCTTTCTCTGCGTCTGTGTTGGCTCGATTGAATGGGTGACGAGTATTGTGCCGTTTATATGTCCTGTCTGACATTAAAACCCCTTCATCCTCCTGAGGGGAGACATGCCATGTTCGACCCCATCCACATGTTTTGGGGAGTTTTTTTAGTACCCTGGTATTTTCATAATCTTGTTTCTCTCCAGTCTGATTGGTCCAAAAGGAGGATTCGGGGGGGGGGGGGCTGCTGGGGTGGGTGGGGGGGGGGGGGGGGGGGGGGGGGGGGGGGGGGGGGCTGCCAATTTCCTTGGACCATCATAGATAAGAGGAGGCAGTTGCGTCGATGTTTGGAGGTGAAACGGAAAAGTCCTCCAATGTAACACTTACATGAGTTTCATCACCACCGTGATGCAGATCTCCTTAGCGACCACCCTCCTCGTGCCGTCGCGGGAGCATGGAGGTGAGTGCCACTGGCGTGAAATCTTTTTTGGCAACCCGGGATGATAGTTTCATCTCATTTCGCGCCCTGGGGACGGGGCTGGCGTTTTAGGGACAGATGGATGAGCGCTGCCACGGCACTGCCCAGCTGAGCCACACACACACACTCGCACTCCTGCGACGCACAGCCCCCGAGCTCATCCAGCCCTCAGGTGTGCCTCGGAGAGGGTGGAAAACGACCCCCTGCTCCCCCGCACTGATTGGTGTAGGGGGCGTGGCCTATGCCAGGGGTGTCCGGCCCTCCACAAAGAGTCTGTCACTCACTCACAGCCATGGAAACGCGCCCTCCTTCCCCGTCAAATGGATTTTCCCATTTTTTATCCACTGTCCTGCAAATGTATGAATTTGAATCCATTTAAACCCAATGTCATGTCCAGAGAACACCTTGTCAAATGTGTGGGACGTTTTTTTTGTTTCACGGAACTACAGTTCAGACTGTTTCCATGACGATGGTCTCCCTCGCCCCTTGAGCCCCTGTACCTGTGGCCCATAGGTTTGTTCAGTAATCCTCCCATGCAAACCTGGAGTAAAAAAGAAAAAGGGAGCAGACAATTTGAATTCTAAGACATTAGTTCCTGCAGTTTAATGTATATTTTCTTTTTTTTTCACATTGGGACATAAAATTACTTGCAGAGATACATTCAAAAATACACTCTGGATCTATGCATCTTTTGTGAATTATGAATTCACTTATCATATGACATCGTATGACGGTGATTCAATTTCAGATCAATATCAGCTTAAGATTTGTCTATTTTCTGGGAAAATGTGTCATTTGACCATATCTATATTTGTTGTTAACCTTTTGAATGATGAGCACCAAATGTATACATTTTTTTATCATAAGTAATATTTTGTACCAATGTGGTTTCTGCATTACAAACATCGGAACCCTGGCATTTGATACACTGATTCATTAGACAAACACACACACACACACACACACACACACACTGATGTAAACGCAAAGAGACATAAATTGCGCACCGCCTCAAGTCGTTACCTGTCCCGTTTGTCCTCTCCCATCCTTTTCCCTCCTCCCATACTGTACTACTGCTCCTCTTTGTCCACTTCCACACACACACACACACACACACACACACAAACACATACACATAGTCCGGCACACAAAAAAGTACTGCACTGAAAAGATACATGATGAACGCATCCACAGTGATTTATAATAACGCACTTCAGAGCGATTCCATTGCAGAGGAGGAAATTGAACAAACAGGCCATGTTATCTGTCACCAGATGACCCAGTTCAAGTTCAAGAAGCTGCCTGTCAGGTACAATTGACTGCACAACTGATATATTAGACCTTAATGGCAGAAGGAAAGGAAAAAAAAAAAGAGAAGCTCTTAACGATTGCCTTTTCTGGGCATGTGAAGGTCCCACGGAGGGGTGGATTGCAAAAAGGAAACAAATGGTTTCCTGAAGTAGTATCGTCGTGGCGCCCCCCCCCCCCCCTGTGGGTGCCCCCCCCCCCCCCCCCCCAAAAAAAAAAAAAATCCATCTGATACAGATGCTAGTGTGGCACGGGGAAAAGGAGGGGTTTGAAAGTGAGTTGGCCTTCGTGGATGAAAGTGTTATCTCTGTGGGAATAGGTGCGTCGCCCAAGCCAAAGGAAAGGTCGGCTGTTGTCGTTGTCAAGTGAGTTTTTTTTTTTAATCCACACCGTCATTGTCCAAGGAGCTGGACCTCAAAAAATACACCAGAGTTTTACACAAGTGACTTCTGTCACCTCCCGTGACCTTTTCACAGTCCATATTGTGGGACATGACCACGCCCAACATGTGACCTGCACGATGTGGAGGTGGGTTCAGTGGGTTCCACACATTTCATGTTGCAATTTATTTTCATTACATTTCCACACTTTGCCGAAGGAAGTTGCACAAATGTTTTTTTTTTTTTGGTGTGTTGCTCTAGGGTATCGGCCCTCGTACGATATCCAACCCCGCTGCTGAGCATTTAGCGACCTCTGTGGAAATAGCACCGGACAATATATGAGAGTCAAATCTGCGTTCAATTGTATTCTCATGAGAAAAATTCAAAGTTTAGCCACCCAAGAAACAAATACTGCGGTTGTGTGGGGAACAACAGGTCAGGGGCCACACCAGTGACCGGAGGAGCATTAAATTGCTTGTCAAAAAAAAAAAAATCCACATTTCATTTGAATCCGGCAGAGTCTCGCAGGATGAATGTTTGTGCTTGGGGGGGGACAAAAAAAGGCAATGCGATCTTCTTCAGCAAAAAAAACAAAAACAAAACACAAAGCTGTGTAATCAGTCCTGTAAGAGGCACGACTCCGCTGCGGGTTATTCAACACACTTGTCGTTGGACAATTCTTCACGGACTGAGAGTAAAAGGGCTGGCGGATAAGATGACGGCAGCATTATGAAAAGGCAATGTATCGGCGTTCTCGAGGGCGGGGGGGGGGGGGTGAGGGGGGGTGGCGGGGGGGGGGGGGGGGGGGGGGGGGGGGGGGGTGAGTGATGTGTGCGGCGCCCAATGCCCGCCCAATGGAGTGATGTGTGGTCCGGAGTGGAGGTCTCGTTTTCCAAAACTTTGGCGCGGCCCGCCGGAAAGCCTTGTTTCCCTTCGTTCTGCACGCTCGGACGGAGCCAGCTTATTTGCCGGGAGGGCTTGTTAGACTTTGCCGTGCGGACATGTCGGATAAGTTGGGAAATGGCCAAATCCCTTTTAATCCAAGATGATAATAGAGATTTATAGTTTATATTGGACTTTTGAGGTTTTATAACGTCGGAGCGTCGCATCTTTTACTTAGTCTTTCCGTTTCACTGCCTTCGTTGACCAGGCTTGTGAATGGATCTTTATCCGCTCTTTAGCGCCTCTTCGCTCGGCGTGCTTTGTCACCGTCGGGTTATTAGGAACGTGGTATGATGAATATCCACTGCCAGGGCTCGTGAAGCCACTCGGGTGTTGATCAAGCCGGGTGGCCGCCAGAACGCCGGAGTCGGCGGGGGCCCCGTTTCTGCACTTGCTGATGAGATAAAGATAAAGACGCGCCGCCGGGCCTTTTATTTTCATATGAAGCTTTCCAGAAGTGGGATCAATAATACGCTTAAAGATGAGTCAAGCGCTCCGCATCTCCTCTGTCGCCCATTATTCTGTGAGATGATATAAAAAAAATGAAAAAAAAAAAATCCTAAGACTGATGCCGTCGTCCTGGCGGGGATGTCGGAAAACAGCGTGCCCTTCCACAAACACAAATGATATCCCTCCTACATATTTTTCAGGGTAACGCTGCTATAATATTGCGGTCGTTAGTCTAAATTATTGACTCATAATGCGGAATCTCTGTGCGGACACGGTTCGGCTTGGAGTTTAATTTATATGTAAATGCATTTGTACCCTGTGTACTATTTGTCAGCGCGGGGGCATGTTGATAACAACTTAGATCGTGGAATTCTAGTGAATAAGTACCGTTTCTTCACGTTGCAACACGATGGATGGTGGGGGAAAAGGAAGACGTCACTGATTTTCATTTATTCTTACAGCGTTGATCGGTGGACTTACTGGAAATATTAAAAAGCCTTTTCGCCCAAAAATGCTTTCCTACCAATTATGAGGGTGAAAAGGGGGAATCATCGGGGTGCACCGGTTTTACACCTCTTCCCCACTCAGCGGCCTCATGCATTTGGACCCCTGTTCCTAATTAAAGGGGGGGAAAAAAATGTCATTATTCCCAGACATCCCAGGAGGTGGCGAATACACCGAGCTGAATTGTCATCCGCAATCCAACTCGCACAGGAAGCAATTAAGACATTTTGAGAGAAAGCCAGTCGTCGGAACCGCGCGTTGAACTGGGTGTAGTGTTTCCGAACGCAGGAAAACAGCTCGATAAAAGATAAAAATGCGACTGAAGGTCGTGCGAGGCCGAGTCTTCGTCCACACTTATTTGGTTATTCAGTTTTCAAACGCATCCTGACAAGAGAAACAGATTTTTTTTTTTTTTCCCTTTCTGAATATATCACTTCTAAATAAACTCAAGTAGTGCACACGAGTGAATAAAAATTGTTCTCTGACTGTAAATCCAGTTTGACTTGTTATATATATATATATATATGTATATATACATATGTATATATATATATTTTGTTAAGATTAGTTTTTCTTTCATTTTGGGGTTAGAAATTATTCAAAGACAGTGAAGACCAAACTCCTTATGTGTCAGTTTCTTTTACCATTACCGTTTCTTTTCACTCACGTATAATTTGGACCATCATTATTTCATATTTTTGGAACCACTCTTGGCTATTACCATATAAAATATTAGCTACACTTAGCGCTAACTGCTTTTTCACTCCTTTGAGAATGTGCATGTTTTACCGAATTGACATAAGTGAGTGACAAAAGGAAAATATTGTAACCATAAACTGTGCAGAAAGATGGATGGTGTGTCGCCACGTCCTCCCACTGTACAAAATGAAGAAAAAACTATGCAGGAAGCAGGTGCCTTAGCTGTCAATCACAACGTTTCAGCGTCGGATCACTGAAATTATAACTAAACGTCATGTATCCCTTGATCATTTCTCACTGTGATAATAAGTACCACAAAATGACAACATATTTAAAAAAAATAAAATAAAAAAGGCGTTTCCTCTTTTGGTTTGGCCTACAGGCAGGGTAAAGGGGTTTATAACATATATTGTAGCCAGCCACGCGTTGAAAATCATATGGCTCTCATGTCATCCATCTTAATCTATGGTCTTTTATTTGAACAAGTGGTCCAACATGTAACCTTGCCCTTAAAATAATAGGGAAAGTACAGCAATGTGCATTGATTACTTTAAACAGTAGGTATTACTGGCGTGCCGCTGAACACTAAACCCAAATCATGACGTCTATACCAGAGTGTGGGGGACTGGGGCAGCTGTGGATGTGTAGTGAAGTGAGAAAACGTGAAGTAATTAAAGGGCTCCACGCAATTTAAAGAAATCTGACGGGTGCCACTTCTCGGGTGTTCCAAAGTAGCCCGCGGGCAGCAGTAATCTCCTCTGTCTGTGCTGCGTGACCCGTTCTCCACTTTGATTCGTGTACAATCTGGAAAGCAACAAAAGCTAAAGTCGTGGGTCACGTGTGTGCAGGCCAGAGTGCGGCATTCCTCAAGTAAAATAGTTTTCTCAGGCCCGCGCGTTGTATTTTCAGTTGATTTCATACGGAAGCAGCGAAGGCTCATTCTGTATCGACGGCCTTCTTTTCCTCCAACCTTGTTCTCCTGATTTTATTTTTATTTTTTTACTGTGTGTGTGCGGCGCTCACGAGTCACCTTTTGAGACGTCGATAAACCTTGAGGAACGTTACACAGCCAGAGAGCACAGACCCGCACTTGGCGCGAAAAAGCTGTGAGCCACCTTGTGTGGGTGAACCGTTTGGTTCACATGACCGACCGGTTGCCACAGACCCGTCGGTGACCCCATTAAACAACGCGTGGAATTAGCTGAACGGAAGAAAGGTCGAAGGGGGCCCTCGCGATCAATTCCTCATTGTTTCCTGGCAGACATAAAATCGATGGATGGGCCCCGTCATGAAAGCTGCGCCGCTGTAACGTTGGGGGCACGGCAGCGAGAGCGTTCGATTATCGGCCGCCAGGTGAAGGACCTTCGGGCCGCTTCTTGAAGGATGGAGGTGGCTTTTGAAGGAAAGCATCCCGTAATCAGAATCAGAATCAGAATCAGAATCTCTTTATTCGCCAAATGTACAAGTACACAGGAATTTTACATGGTGTACAGCGCTTGTGTGTATACATACGACATATAACATACAACATACAACATAAACCATAAGATAAGTACAAAACATAAGGGGTGGGATACGACATAAAAAACATAAGAAACATAAGAAACATAAGAGGTAGCAAGGGTTGTATTAAGTGATCAATGTTTAAGTGTGTGGCGGTGTTTAATCGCCATGTCCAAGAGACGGGGAGTACAAGTGTGAATGCAGCATTTATCATATGTTCAGTGCAGGTAATGAGATGCAGTTGTTAACAGGACTAGTTATGTAGGTTATCTGCTCAGAGCGCGGGGCAATGCGGTAAATTCCAACCACCTCCGTCGTATTCAGGTGGTGGCCGGAAACCGGAGAAGATCACGGCTTCGAAAAACCATAGACATAAATGATAGAGTATCCTTAGTATTAGTGTTAATCAAAATTGATGAGATGCCAAGATAAATGATGAATACAACGACAAAGACATTGTTTTGTATGCCCCTTAGTATTTTTATTTATGTTTTATCCTACATAACATGACCTTAGCATGCTCGTCATTGAATGGCCTAGTCCACAAGGAGACGGTAAATTAGATCCGTTTTTTGGGTTTTAACCGCCAACCTATGTTTTGAAGGCAATGATGTTTCCCATACTGCAAACAGCAGCACCAGCAGTTGGTGTGCGAAATGAGACATAAGTTCATTTTTTTTTTTTTTTTTCTTCAGGATTAACTCAGTTTTTTCACCAGAGTTTTATATGTTTTTAAGGATATCCCAGAAAAATGTGTGACATCTGCACACCGAAACGCCTAAGATGCAAGGAAGTGGACTGATTGAAGTCGCCCAACTGTGCCCGAGAGCGTGACTGGCCCCCGGAATTGCTCCCTCCCCGCTTGTACCGGCCTGTACCTAAAAAAAAACAACAAAAAAAACGCCACCAGCCCAGTTCATTCCTCTCTTCAAAAAATCGAACTCCAATACCTGATGGAGTTTGATCTCGAAAGGTGCCGCTCCGCTCTGGTCAGGCTGGTTTGCTTTCAATCAGCTAGATACACCATTTTTTTTTTTTTGTTAAGGAGAAAAATCACCAAACAAAGAAGCTCACGGAGCCTCTCCGTGGTTGCCTGCTGCCAGAGAGTCCCTGACCCCGGCGCGCGCCGGCGTCTCTTGTCACAGCTCCCTTTCAGCCCCGGGAGTGGAATGGAGTTTGACTCGGCCTGCTCTTGCCCCGAATCCTCCGGGGGCTGTATTAAAAAGGCATCGCAGCAATGTTGACAGGAATACATTTATCGGGATTGTGTCTCCTTTCAAGAGGCGGGCTGGTGTTGGCGCTGGCTGCCACAGGTCACTGTGGCGGGGGCCCGCCGGGCCATTTGATCTCTCCGTATCACCTGCCTGGCGCTTCGGACACAGCCTCGGATAGAGAGCTGAAGGATCTGCTGTTTTTTTTTGTCCCCCCCCCTCCATATGATTTCTTTTAATCACTGAGCACAAATCTTCCTGTTGGCAAGTACTTCTTTGATCAGCCGTTAACGAGGTCTCCTCTCTCTCTCCTCTTGTCAGGCTTCGCGGTTATGGCTGGGCTGTGAGACATTTGGAATGTGAATGTACGCCGAACAATCCCGACATCAGTGGCCTCGTACCGCCCAGCGCCCGGAAACGGTGCGCTGCGTTTTAGAGCGCAGCGACGAGCAACGACATGCGCCGGGTCATTTTAGCTCTCTGCCTCGATTCAGATCGGCCAGCAGTGGCGCGTTTTTAAAACTCCTCCGTATCCCTGCGCCGGCAAACTGTGTCACGGTTTACAGCGCCTGTAAAACCTCGTAAAGCGCAAGGACCCTCATTGTGACGGCCTAACTATTCATCTTAATTTTTTACTGCAAATGAACACACCCGCGCTCCCCGATCTTGAAAACGGGCACTATTGGGTCGGTAGAATTATACAGTGTCATACATAATTTAGGAGGCTCCGGTCCGCCAAAGCACCGGGCCCCTAAAACCCCGCCCCCCACACCCCCCCCCCCCCCCCCCCCCCCCCGTCCCTTTGATTGCGTCGTTTAACTCGACAGAAGTGCTCAGTGATGTCTTTAACCGGCTCTCACCGTGTCGCGTCTCGTGTGTGTCGAGGTGGCGCCGCAAAGCTGCGCTATCCCACTGCCATTTAATGCAGCGGGAGCTATAAGGCGTGTGTGAGCGAAGCGCAGCTCCTAATGACTCCTCTCCTTGAAGCGTACGGCCGCAGCTGTCAGCGACTCAAACGTCGCGCCACGTTTTGCGGAGTGATAATGAGACGGGCGGAAAGACAACGCAACGAACCGGATGCGCGCGTGCGTGTGTGTGCGCGCGTGGGGGGGGGGGGTGTCACATGAAAGTAAAATCCCGTGTGCAGTATTGCATTCCGGCCCGGTGTGACTGAAGTGCACAGTAATTAGCGGTATGCATTACTTCCACTAAAGCCAGTCGCACGGCACCTCCGCGCGCGCTGGGTTTGCACAATTTGGCTAATGAGAATCCTTAGAAGTCGTTTTTGAAAGAATTATAACGAAGAGATGTACTGAGGCGGACATTCTGTCGCCGGCGAAATAGGCCCGCTTGGCGGTGAGCAAGCTGTGCTCCAACTACCTCAAACCTCATGTATGAAATGATATTTATACATTCGAGCACCAACACAGCAATGGAAAACCTCTCCTTCAAGTGAAGTGGGAGGATGTAAGTAAATTCAGCGAAATACTCCTGCTCGGGTAGTGTTGTAAAATGTGCAATGTGTTCCGCTCGAAGCACTGATGATTAATGATGCACAAAACGTTCTTATCTTGAAAGCGAAACTTATCAAGGGCTTGTCTGTTAAAAAAAAAATAAAAAAAAGAAATTGTGGTCTTTCCTTACATCAGATTGGTAACCAATTAGAACAGACAGCGACAGTCTGTGTAGTGATAACGAGACGCGCAGAAAGGCAATAACGGAGTGCATGGGGATTGGGCAGCTGCAGTGCCAAGAGTGACAGTGTTCAGCATGAAGAGAAACACTGCGAGGATACAAGCACAAAAAAACAACACAATACACACACACACACACACACAATACTCCCGCAGCTGTGTGGTTGTACAGTTAATCCTATTTCCCCCCGCGTCACACAAAATCACCTTTGACATGTAAGGTGAGGTGTCTGTGGCTCGTGTCATGACCATTGACACGATGCGTGTATAAATACACATCTCAATATTCATATAAATATACCCGAACGATGTATCCATGCCACAAAACTCTTGGAAACGCTTCTATTGGTTCATATCTGAGGCCGTGACACGCCGGGTCGAGGATTGGAAATCGATAGGAAGAGAGAGAGAGAGTGTTACCGTGGCGCTGCATGATCTCACTCTGCATCCCCATCAATATCCCGTCCTCGTTAGTGTGACAAATCCTCTCCGCTCCCGGAGTTCCCGCTCATTCCCAGCGCGTCTCCCCGTAGCCCGGCTCGTTTCTATTCGCACCTAAAAAAATAATAATAATTAATAACGTATCAGGTGGATCAGGACTTTTCGGCACGCCAGACCTGACAGGGCCGGCTACCCAGAATTCCCGTGTGGCGGCCCTCTCGAGGTGGGCGGGTCTCTTTGCAGTGCCGACTCCACGTAGCGGGACGCGCCACGCCGGGAGCCGTCCATCGCACCCGCAAGCTTGTTGCCTTCGGCCCGCTACGGCGCACCAAAAGTTCACTTTGGTGTATGTTTTTTCTTTTTTGTGTGTGTGTGTGTGTGTTTGTGTTTTGTCTCCAATTTGTTCGTCAATTTTCGAATGAGGTGCCCAGAAAGGCTTGTAAACAACTCATTAATGGTTTCAATCACAGATGGGCTGTACTTTCGGTCTTTTCATAGGGAGACGTTCTAAAACAGAGGAGGACGACTTTTCACTCCCAAACAGATTTCTGATTCAGAGGCAGCGTAACTTTTTGTTGGCCGCCGCAGAGTGATGATAACAAGCTGCCAAGACACAAATCCTGGTAGTTCACTCCTGAAGTAAAAGTACACGTGTCACTGGGGTGGCTTCATATATTTATACACGTATGGCTTTTTTCTCCTTTCCTTCTGTTGGAATATTTATTTTCGAAATGGCGTTTCTTATCCTTTTAAATAACAAGATGGATTCAGATCGGTCTTTGTTTCAAACTTCGCACTGCAGGTTCCCTTGCCTCGACTTGCACGTTCCTCCCAGAGGCACCGCTGATCGATCGACGTGTTGAAAATAAAAAATGCGAAATTCCGCAAAATCTCATTTACGCGGCCGCATGTACTCATGTAGGGAGACGTGCCTCCGCAAGATTTCACGTGTCCCGTTATTCACTTCAATGAATCCTTTCCGGTCCGTTGTTGCCGCCTGTTGTCTGTTGTTTCGTCATAATCGTATTCTGCATAACCGGCGTCACAGATGTGGGCCCTATTTTCCCCTCTGCTTTGGTTCTATCGATCCCCTGAGGGAAACATGCGGCGACTCTTGTGGCGGCTAAACGTTCCACCAACTTGTCGCTAACTCGGTCGTCCGTCTGCTGCTGGCCTTTCCGTGGCTGGAGATTGATTGCAGGCCTCCGAATCAAAGCAATGCGCAAAAAGAAAAAAGTGGTCGGATTATAAGTCCACGCGGCGTTCGTTGCAACAAGCGCCACACCAACACCTTTCGCGTTGCACTTTCATCCCCCTGCTTTTCGAAGAATATCGATTTTGGTTTTTGCCTTTTATACGTTTTTTTTTTCCCCCGAAGTCCTCGTTTCTACGTGTGCAAGATATCTTCACACAAGCAGGCGTCCCTTGCATTTCCCTTGTTGCTTGATCACACCTTAAAACGCGCCGCCTGTCAGTGAACACGCCATGGTCAGGCGGTGCCTCCCTGACCCAGAACTTTTTGAACGGCAGCATATCATCACATGCTGACTCGACGGCTGACTGGCTGTGGTGAGGGGAAAAACGAAAAAATGGAGCACAGATGCGATGTTTTTCACATCCAGCTCAAACCGCGCCACAGTTCTCCACTTTCCTAAATCTCTGGATCTCTTTGTTTTCGTTTTTTTCATTATCCCTGCCGCTTCCTCGTACGGTCCAACTGGAGCAGAAAAAACACTCTGGAGTTCACACGTCGTGCCGGCTGTGAATGCAGCCTGCAAAGAGCTGCTAAAACCAAACACACACGACCAGAATAGACTTGCTGAACCCTTGACTGACGCTTACAAACGTGTGTGTGCCCCCCCCCCCAACAGGAATGAGATAAAGGAAAATAAAACGAGCTATATCCCCGCTCGGATTGTTGTTCGCGTCTCAGTTACTTGTCACAGTCTTTGTAACCTGTGACCGGCATTATCTTTTAATATCTGCCGTGGTGAAGCTCAGGGTCAGCCCCGTTGCAATGGGAGAATATGTGGTGGACAACATAAAGGTGTACATTTAACGGCGCAAAGAAAAATCTCCCAGCAGTCCATCTTAACATATGTTTCATAATTCTGACGTTTTCTTTCATACGCACCACCAAAGGCCCCTGCCTTTTGCATGTTAAATGCCTCGGCTTCCGCACCCCCGCCTGGGTTTTTATTTTGGCCGCAGCGAAAGTAGACGATGACGTCTCACTCTCTCTCTCTCTCTCTCTCTCTCTGCCTTTCGCACAGGACATGAGTGAAGCTCACGTGAAGACACGGGAGCTGCTCTCTCTGAGCCTGCGTCCATTCTGACCATTCGACCAGAAGGTCGCTGGTTCGAGGCCCCTGCGGGTGCCCAACTGCGACCCAAAATGAACAACCTCTTGGAACAGAGGAGGAATTCATACAGCTGCCTTGTGCCCTTGAGCAAGGCACTTTAGCCCCTCCCAACATCTGCTCGCCGGGCGCTTACATAATGGCCGCCCACTGCTCTGTGGACATTGCAGTGCTAGCCCAGGTGGGTGTAGCGCAAAGGACACATTTCCCGGTGTGTGTGTGTGTGTGTGGGTGTTTGTGCATGTGGGACCATTAAAGGGTTTATCTGTTCGTCTGTTTATCTTTACCTTGACCTTTGACCCACGCCTATGAATCAGGAATTGAGGTTGGGACGTAAAACCAAAATAATGAGCTGAAACGTACCAAAATGTAGTAGAACTGATGGACAGTGTAGTCACGCAATTCCCATTTGACCCCAGATGATGTAAAAATATCATTCATTATGTATTCTGATTAATTAAGTGCTGAAGAATAATTGGTTTTTTTTCCCAGCGTCACAGCTCATAGTGATATTTGCTAATCCACATTTTCCGCATCCAATGTGCCAGCGGACCATGAGAAATTTCGAGGCATGCCACCTGCATTCGAGCATATTTGAACACTCAAATAATTTCACCGTTGCCATGACAATGAGTATATCTCATGCAATTCAGACAGGGGTGGCAGCGAGCGGGGCAGATGAGGCGAGAAACTATCGCCTTTGACATTTTTCCCGTCTCTCTGCCGATGTAGTCATTACAGTCGGTAGGGGGGAAAATCAAGGAACAGAGGCCCACAGCAGGGCAGTGTTCAGATTTCAGCCCCGCCACTTTACATCCCCAAAATGCATCAGCCTGCCGAAGTCTTACTCGAACGTGAGAAAAGGGAGTGGTTGTTCTGTGATGGGCCGTCGCCTCCAAAGCGGCGGATAAAGTCCAGGGCCTCGAGGTCACGGCGACTCAGGCCGGAAATGTGTTGATGCGACGAGCAGAGCACACTGTCCCGCTGAACTCACCATAATGTCTTATTAACACAACGTCCCCACTTCTGGGATGGAACGATAGCCCTCCACCAGTTATTTAGACTGAAGCCTCCCTCGTGCTCTATCCACCTTGCATGGCTAACCCAGGCATCAGCAAAAAAAAAAGAAAAAAAGAAAAAGAGGGAAAAAAAAACGCACGTTTTATCAGTAGCGGGGCTTCACCAGGAAATCATTCACCTATATAATTGCCAATCGACAAAAGGCAATTTGTACATTATTTGATTACAGGTGAAAAGACACCGGGAATCAATAGCCCCTATCCATCTTTTCTTGTGGAATTAAGGTCTTTGGGGTGTTTGTTGTCCCGACTCAGACATTCCTGTCCCCCCCCCCACACACACACCCAGCAGACACCATTTTACATTTAGTTAATACTTGGTCCTGCTTGTCCAATTTATTCTGCTTGTTCATCTGATTCTAACTCTGCCTCATTTGTCATCACCTCGAAACAGACCGTTCCCACTTCCTCAGACTCGCACATTAATGCGGAATCTCTGGACAGAGATTTGCACGTACCAATAGAATGACTTTTTTTACTTCTAGTTTTTTTGGCAGTGCAGCAGTTCAGTCGCCGATCTGATTTTTACTTTCTTATCCCGCATGAAAGTTGTCCTCCAGTTCAAAATGTACTTTCAAGTTTATATGACGACGCGCTGGTCTAAAATAATCTGTACATTGTTCATTATTACGCTTTCACCTCCACAGGACCGAGCAGAATATTGCTGCCAATGACCTTGGCAACCTTGTATAGAGTGTGTGCGCTTGTGTGCTTTTACGGCATTTGTTGCAGGGGCATTTTAAGAATTTGAGAGAAAATGAATTTCACTGTGAGGAGACAAAACAAATGCAGCTTGATCCTTTTTTTGAGAGGAGGGAAACGGCGTCCTCCGGGCCTGGACTTAAATCCCTTTTATAATAATAATAACGATAACTTCTCATTTATGGGCGATTTCTCAAAACACAATTCGCAGAGTGCTTGGGAGGAGACAGACACACGCAGGGCGTTTTAAATAAATGGACTCCGAGAAATAAACTGCTTCCATCTTTGGGTAGCCTCTATTCCCCCAAGCAGTTTGCACGATATGCAGTTAGATTTCAAACGCTTGCTTGAAATTAGCTGCTTTTATGCGCGGGCCCAGTGATTGATACCCCGCACGGAGGAGCATTATGCAGCAGCCATATGAAAACACAGGACGTAACTCAGAGAGATAAGGATAAAACATTGTCGTTTACCATGATGGATTATCTCGCTCTGCCGAAGCTGTTTTTCCACGCCGAACAAGCATTTGGACAGAGGCAAATGGCTTGCTCGGTGGGAAGAAAAAACAGGCACTGGCACAGAGGTGTTGCACAATGCTCCATGTCTCCTCTTGGCCGATTAGTTTCCCTTTGTTTATCTGGTCAGATCCCATGATCCGGGGATAGTCGTAAAGTGTTGTGGCCAGTCGTGCCAGGGATATTGTTTTCTGACCCACCTTGGATATTTCATTTATTCCTCATGATGTCACTTGTGTGTCTGACTTCATTTTACAATTTTAATGAAGTGGAATGTTATCTAGCTATATCCCTGCTACTCATCGTTCACTCAAATGTTTTATTGTGGAACGCGTTGTTGTCTATGCTTTAAAACTCCGAAAGCAGATGCGCGGCTGTGTGACACAATAACGGGCTGCACTTAACATATGAGCCGACGTTCAGTTGTGTGGGTGCAGACACACCACCAATCCAATCCACGCGCACAGTTCCCCGTTGAATTTAGCCAGGTGAAGATCTGCATCTCGTGTCTTATCCAAGCTTGGATCTAGCACATTATTGAGAAAATATATAACATGATCCTGGATGCATCACACGGATGCAATGTTACATATTAAATGTGAGCCCTCGTGGTTAGCAGCCATGTCTACATACGTAGATGTACAGTTCACGATTTACGATGAAGTTTTGCCAGCTGCTTTTAAAAAGCACAGTACTTGATCGTTTGCTGTGATTCATTCTTGCTTAGAGTCATAGGAGAAAGGTTGATGTGTGAAGGAACAGGATTTGAAAAGATTTCGGTGCTCACAACATTGACAACTTTTTATTTTTTTATGTTTTATGAAACAGTGCCCTTGTTACTCTGGATTAGATTCAAAAGACCGCACTGTGAATACTTCTGTTTGGAGGATGCAGTCATTTTGTTGGATGTTGATAATGTCTCGGTTGGGAAAAAATAAATGGGAAAACCTTGGCAATTAAAGCCAGTATATCCATGGATACCACTGACGGATAAAAATGTGTGTGACTGCACCCGTTACTTTAAGAATGTCTAATTTCTAACCTACGAAATGGAACAAGCACTTTGCGCGTGCATATGTGCAGGTGTGCGGTTTCAGTGCGGGCATGGCCATGATATACGGCTCTTTTTATTCCAGGTGTCCACGCACAACCTGTGGCCTCCTGTCACGGCTCTGCGCCGATATCGGCGGGGATGAAGGTGACTGAGGATGACAGTCGGCCAAATGTCTTTTCACCTGCAGCTGATTTCCGAACACAAACCGCCGGGCGCAGACAAATAGGAGAAGGGAAGCCGCAATTGCGCCGTGGCTGACCTTCAGCTTGTTCTTTGTGGTGCAGCTGTCACGCGCTTCATTTTCTGGAGTCTCGGCGTGTCGATGCTTTCTCCAGTGGCTAAATGTTTAGTTAAATGATCAGATTCTGTGGATTTTTCTTTTTTTTTCTTTTAACTTCATAATAGCTTCTCCAAGACCTCCTTTGCATGATGATTTTATCCCTTGTCAGTCATCACTCTGCACTGGGAAAATGTCCTCGACAGACAAGGGAAAATGCGGCTAATAAATTCTGCGTGTAATGATTACATTTAAATACTGAGGTCAAGTGCCCTCATTATTTGCACTAAAATATTAAAATACTCTTAATATTTTATGCAGCCAAATACAGTAGGTGGCAGTGTATTAATTTCAAAATAAAAAGGGTTGCACAGAATAAAGTACTTTTATGGAGCCCAGGCAAGTAAGTGAGAAACCTTTATCCCAAGCTGATTTTTTAAATTTGAATAATAAATCATTAACAGTGTGACTTATTGTACGAATTTTCTCGAGCAGACTTGTGAAACGTGTCATCTGTTCAAGTTCTTGTGTCGTGTTCTTGCAACTTGGCAGACTTTGACAAAGGGATACTCTATTGTGCAGCTATAGAAATATATAGCTAAGAAATGTATGCTATTTTGCTGTGACCCTGCACAATTTTCCTCACACCAGGTGACACGACTGTCTGACAGCTGGCTTCTACTAATATGCCAGTCTAAACCTGTTAATTGCAATATGATTACCTCGTGACACACTCAATCACTCTCGCCGAACAAGTACACAGAAGACAGATGAACTCCACGCCCCTCTCATGGTTTGCTATCAGCACACTGGAGGGATGGTGGAAATAAAAATCCATTCTGCCGAGCCCCTGTTTGCCTGTTTGCGCAAAAGTGTTGGGAGGACAAGTCACGAATGGACAGCGGCGGGGAAAGTCTCTCTTCTCCGGCCTGATTAGATTCCGAAAAAACGCGGAGAGGGACGAGCTAATCGTGGGACGTGGCGGGCGGGAAAACGAAGGCCTCTGAGGGGCTGGAGGGGGACAGATCGATGGACCGCGGGCCCGACGACAGCAGGAGACGTTGCTGCTTCATCCAATATAATGTCAACATGAGGCATGCGAGGCACGCTGCATGGAGGACACGTTGTCACTTTGGGCGCCTCAGCCTCCTTCTAAAATGGATGTAACGATCAAGATGTAGCTGTTTTATCCTTCTATAAGCACAGCCTCCCTCTTTGTGAGCACATAGCTACCACCTGTCATGCTCTGTATGACGGATGGCGCAAAAATGGTCAGAGCTGCGCCAGTAATGGCGAGCCTTTAAAAAAAAGAAATGTTTTATGGCATTTGACTACACGCACGCACAGTCGCACAGAAAATGTTCCAAAAGTATGTGGAAAACGCACACTTTTGTGTAAAGTCATATGTGCCCCCTGGTGTGTTCTGCTGGGAAACACTCTCACCTATTGCACATTTGCATTTTACACCTTAATGATTTTACCCCGTTCGTCTCTGGACACAAAACTCTGACCGGCTGCACTTGAACTTTGCCTGAGCTGTGAAACTCATTTGCTTATTGGGTCATTTCATCTATTGTCATAACTGGAAGGGGATTAATACGGGCTTTTAATCATTGCTTTTATTATGCATTAAAATTTCATATTTTGGTGAAATTGAGGGTCATGTTTTTATAGTTTTGTCCTTCGCTCTGACTGTTACATCTTATTAAACAGCTACACTGATGAGATGACAATACTCCACTATTATTGTCTGTTATTGTTACCAAGTATATCTTAGATTATGTAATCGGGTTGATGGATTGACATATAAACAGGTTAACAGCAGAGGCAATTTTACACATTTGTTAATTGTCTTGATTATTTCATTAACTGTATCCCAGCACAATGTTTTTCCTCTGAAATGTCGTGTAGTAGATGTATAAAGCACGTTATTCAATTCCTTGTGTAAAGCAGTGAAAGTGGAACAGTACACAATTACTGAGGCTGATTAAATATTGATTACATATTAAATTAATACAGTTTTTCTCTCCAGTCACACCAGTTGTCGGTGAAACAGCGCCCCTGTCTTCCAGCGGCCGGTTGAGGTCACTACATGACGGCAGAGACGCCAGGTGAAGCGAATTAGTGGCAATTAGTCGCCTGTGTTTTTGTGACGTCGTCTGTGTTTATGTGGACCAACTCCGAGATGAACAGTGAAACAAACATCGATTGTACTTTGGATTCCAAAGTTTGGACTCATAACGGGACAACGAGCAAGTGCAGTGGCCTTCGTAGATATGCACGTTCTCCTGCATGGACAAAAGACCGGTGACTTCAGACGCGGTGAGTCCCATGTCCAGCCTCAGTCTGGCGTCTGTCCTGCCAGCTAAATGTATTTGGAAATGTTTAAAAAAGTCCTCGCTCTGCTGCTATTGATGCTGTGGAGGGTATTTAATGACTCTGTGCTGAAGTTGCTGTGTTGTTTGTCATGTTTACCCGAGTTGTTTACTGAGCCCTTGAGCTCTGAATGTTGTGATGTGTCTTTGTTTAGACAGTGTCCGCCATGTTGTGATACACGCACTGACACCGAAAAGCCTTTTGCTTCGAAGGTATGTCATGTATGTATGTATGTGTGCATTGTGTTGTAATGCATCGCACTAAAATGGAACAGCAGTACACATCTGGATGTGTTAATGTTATTATAATATGACTAGAGGCCCTGTTTTATTGCATATTTTGATATGCTTTATAGACTGATGCCAGTCTGGTACTGATTTTTCTTTTTCAAAGATAAAGAAATATGTAACTTCAAAGAAATCTTATAAAAAGCTCAAATAACTTTATTTGTTGAATCAGTGTTAAAACCATAGTTAGAAAATGGTGCTCGCTGTTTAATGTGCTTGACTATGTTTTTTTGGCTGGGTCCAGCATCTCCCCGGAGTCTCAGCTGGCTGGCTGCCTGGCAAAAAAATACGATTGTTGGCAGTTAGTTTTGTGTTTAAAAGTTGAGCAGGAAGGAGACGGTGAAAGTCTGATGGACTGATTGCGAGACTGTGGCCGTTTTTCCTGGAATGGTATATGCCCAAGTCAAGAAAAGTACTGAAAGGAAAACATTTTTTTGCTCAAACATGATCATTTTCCCAGAAGATATATGGTAAATAAATACAAGACACTGTATTTTCCCCCAGTTTTATGCCAGCTCTTAGTGTCTGTGACCTACGGCGTGTAAGGACAGAGAAATGGACTGCTACAGGTTTTTGCCCGTGGACGTGCTCTGTAACAACTGTCTACTTCTCTCAGAGACCTAATGCCTGATACATAAAGCAGAGACACGCTTTATGTGAGGTGTTACTTTGTCCTTCTCTGCGCGTCCTGCTCCAGATGAATTTACACACTCGCCATGATTTCCACACTAAACACTTTCTCGTATCTTGTCAGGTCGGATTTAGACAATGCTCCTCCGGTATAGTTGTTTCTCCCTAATCGTCTTTTCTCACCTGTCCTTGTAATACCTATCCCCTCTCCACCCCTCCCTCTGTCCTCCTCCCACCTACTCTGTGCGTCTCTCTCTCTCTCTCTTGGCCGAGTTGCTCGTTGAGATGAGATGGACGCAATGAGACAGGTCCATGCAGGGAGGGAGATGGAGGCAGTGCTATGAGGGAGTGTAGCCTTAAACAAGGTGACAAATAATCAGGTGACGGTGGACCGCAGCTCTCGGAGGGCCCAGCTGCAGCCACGGGTGCAGCGGCCCGAAGGGCCATGTAACAATATACCACTTTGTCTTTAGAGATGACTTTTTTTTTTTACCATCAGTCGGCTCTTGTTAGCTCCCTCAAAGTTAAGCTTTTTTTAGTTTATCTGTTTTTATTCCGGCCTTGATTCAGTGCTCAATAGCTTTTTTTTTTTTTTTTTTTTTTTTTTTTTTTTTTTTTTTTTTTTTTATTTTATTTACATGTGTGCTTGTGGCATATTTGATTCATTCTATACATCATTGTCTGTGACCTTCGTGGATGCAAAGTGTAAATTTCATGTTCAGCGTCTGAGCTCTTTTTTTACACTTATTTTCTTTGGCACGGTGCTGCATGAAGTGCTATAAAATTAAACATGGGGATGTAAGTGATTGCTCTAATCAGCTGGAAACATTTTAACCGACGATGCGGAAGACAAGTCATTTGATTTTTAGGACAACCATATGGTGCTTCTTGCTGTGTAACAAGTGGAGCCTGGCATTCGGCGCTTGTTGTGGCAGTGGTGTCGGGGAACACGGCAGCTTAAACTTGTTAAACTTCCACAGGTGTCTAGTATTTCTCGTTGTCTGCTAATGCCAAACCAGCATCCTCCTCAAACAGAAGCAGTGACGCAGGCTAAGCGCTGGGAATCAGAGATCTTAGAGCGCTGCTGTTTTGATGTTAACATTCACGACAAGGCTTACTCTAAGCAAACATGCATGTTAACACGTGATTGATTATCTGTATAAACCCCCCCCCCCCCCCCTCGGCTTAAAATATGGATGCATTTTTCTACTCCATTTAGTGTCACTGTAGTTCTGCCTTCCTGAGACACGTGTCCCAGCTGAGCAGGTTTTGTTCCCAGCAGCTGCACTAATATCAGACAGAGTGAACAACGCACAGGTTACTCCCATCATGTAGAGAAGTGCTGTTTATTATCCTACCTAAAACAAGTACAACGTGGAGTCTGCCGTGGGGAGATTGTCGTAACTTGTTACTGCGTCAGACTTTGGTTTACTAGATACTGAATGTCCAACACGTTTAGACTGAGCTAATGTCTATTTTTGAATGAAGCCTGCACGTTGTGCACCATTGTTTGCAAGAGTATACATTTCAAATGAATATTGATTAACTTTAGGTAACATTAGATAAAATAGATGGATCTGGCTACATCTAAATTTACCATCTTCCCTGAATCTACCTCTACTCTGTCAGATATTACCATTCTGATAATAAAAGATCTAAGATGTATTGTCAAATGGATGAGTGAATGTATTTGAAATTGGACTCGTGAAAATGACATAACTCTGCTAAGTAGAACTGCCACTAATTGCTTTCACTACCGACTTTTAAGGCGAAAATGAAAATGTCGAAAATAATATAAAATAAAATCCTTGCGATTTCTTGGAGATGAAAACATATCAAGCTGGCAATATGCCCTGCTGTCAACACATTCACGGATAGGAAGGCAGCCAGGTGAAATTCATATCCTCTAATTGCTGTTTGTTTAGCCTTTATGGTTGTATATGTGCATGTTTATTTTTCTCCAAATAGGAAGTGATGTGTATTTAATCTCACACTGACTTATCATTTTCTGAAGAGAGCTGTTAAAACGGGTAATTCTCTCGTAGGGCGTTGTGTATTCTTTCAGATTTTATTTGCAATGAAAAAGGGCAGCGCTGTCGGCTCACTGATCTCCACGAAAAAAGAAGATGGTAGCTCTTGATGGCTGTCTTTTTATACTGCATTGGCTGTCCGCTCACGTTGACGTTACAAGTCAGCAGCAGCCAGACAAAGCCCATCTCGAGCACCCGGAGTATGACACATCCATTGGGTCGTGTTGTGCACTAATTAGCAGGTGGAAGCAATAAATCAGTTAATTTAGGCATCTTTGGTGGGACCGTCATGGAGACGCATAAATCAGGTATGATTAGCTCCGTGCATTTCCCACACTGACTTTATGTATGCAGCGTGGCAGTTGGGCTGATGTCTGTCCCAGCATGCACTGGGCAGGCTTCACCCTGGGCAGATCTCCTGTGTCGTACGGAAGTCAAGAAACGGAGGCAGCAAAGTTTCTCCTAATTCTGGGAAGTAAATGGCACGTGAAACCTGCTCCAGCTGATTTTTCATATGAATGTATTTTTGACACTCTGCTTTCAGTAACATTAATTATAATAAATTAATGCGTAAAATCAAACATAGCAATTTACATGAAAGCAAAATAATAATTACAATAAAGAACTAAATAAGATGAGATGAAATCTCCTCAAATCATAAAACAAATACCTGATTATTTAGCCGCTGAATCAAATCTGTCCACCACTACTGCTCACTCCAACTTTGTGTGTCTGCTGTTTGATGATGCAGTTATTGTTTGGTTGCGTTCATTGGATTTTCTTTTTGCAGAAAAGAACTGCTGAGTATTGGACTGGTCTTGTAAACAGCAAGTCATAGTTTGTCACTTCCGGTCTCATATTAGGTTTCAGAGGTGGTCGGAGCATGCTGTGGTTAAGATGAGACGGTTTGATCCCAGAGCAAAGCAGGCAGGCACAAGCTGTGAACTGTATTGAAGGATGACCTGCCCTAATGGTCCCCAAAGGCAATTAAAAGTGGCTGGCGGGCAGCCTTTCAACTAGTAACCCAGGGAAATGTTAAATTTGAGAAATGTCTCCCAGAGGCACTGTTCCCTCTGCACTGTGGCAGACTGTGAAGCTGGGGAGCTGTGGAAAAAGTCCTGGAGCAGCCTCCCAAGTTTAAATTCAGAGTTGCTGTATTCATAGGAAGGCTCATAATATCCAAGAGGACTCAAATAACTGATTATAGCCAAACTTGCAGGAAATGTAAATGCTACAATAAACGTCTGTTTGAAAAGAAAAGTGACAAAAAAACAGCTTCGTGAAAAATGTGTACCACATGTTCGTTAATAGGAGAGTTTATGAGTAACACGTCAACCAGCCACCAGGAAGAGATCCATATGTTTGGGCTTCTTTTTAATACAACTTTAATCCGCTGTAAATCTATACTTGTTGTGCCTTTATATTTTGGATTAACAACCATCAGTCAGGCTTGGAAAACAGGATATATATATATATATATATGAATAGCTGATATGAATTATATTTTTGTAATCACTGTCTGTATGTTGGTCTTGTTTGTCAGGAATGCTGAGTTTTTGTTTGCTAAGTCTTAAAGAGGAATTTTTGACACCTATAATTACAGTCCCACATAAATCCTGTATTTTCTTATAGCGTTGTGGCTTGTTGCACTGTCTGCGAGGGTGGCCTGGCACATTCTCCTTGCTTCTGAATATGTCAGATTTGATTCATGTTCACTGGCCTTTATAAATATGCAAACCGCAAGATGTCACTTGCATGTAGTTTGACAGGCTTTCCTGTCGCTTGTCTTGCCCTTTGATCACATGTAACCTATTATGTGTTCAAGAGACTGTAAACCTGAAGGATCCCATGGGGATGCAAAGCTAATTGCATTAAAGCATTACAGTCTCCTACCTTTTATTCATCAAATGGTGCATTCACTAATCAGCAGTCAGGTCAACACTAATTTAATTTGCATACATAAAAAACATTTTATACTGACACGACGCAAATGATATGCTACTATCAGACTTCACAATTGTCTTTTGATATGGTAACTGGGTCATAAGGTGAACAATTCTTAACATAACTTGACGAAGAGACAGAACCTGGTTGTGTGGATGTGAAACTGGAGAAATGGTGGTGAAGGATTTGTTTCTTGTAAATAGTATTAGTAATATTTCCTTTTTTTTAAATCTATACTGTACATGCATTCATCTAAAGTCTGGATCGAAAAGTGTCATAGATGCCTCATATACAGACTGGGGACTGTTGTGTAGGGTGACTTTTCACATCCAAACTATTATGAATCCTCTCGGCAGTTACCATCGCAGGATTATGTGATCATTATTTCAGTAGTTTTGGAGCATCCTCAGAAATTGGTTTGTTTGGAAATTGTTAAAAAGCAGTGATCAGGGACAGTGCCTCAGCTTGACTTAGAGGCAACCCCAGCAGAACAGTTTAACAAAGTGTTTTTGTATTTATCCTGGGGAATCTCAATTTAAAGGTGACTCCTTGGGATTCATGTTTATTTTTACATTTTACTGCACATTGTGCCGTGTTATAAGATCTACAGTAAGCGTCTGGTCTCAGTTTTCTTCCTGTAAGAGGAAATCGAGTAATGTGGTCAGCTTTGATCTTTACCACGCGGCTGTACAACACTCTGGCATAAACAGTAGAGGTAAGCCCAACCAATTGCATCACTTTGCTCGTCCCCCTGCTGCACTGCTGGTTTTTCTCCTAACTTGTGCTATAATCAAGGTGGCGGAGGCTGAATCGATCCCTTCGTCCAGTTCTGCTGTAAAACCATTTATTAAAACATCAAATACTCCGCTCCGGTGGATGTGTGCCCAGTGATTACCTTTGCAAATCAATTAAGCCACCAAGTAATTGATTGGATGCAAGTCCCAGTTCCAGGATCTTGTGTTTTTTGGAGCAAGGGAAGGTCAGCACGTTGAACCGGGTTTTCTTCGGATTCCTCTCTTTGTATTGACGGAAGTGGGGTTAACGTGAAGGGCTGAATCAATCGAGAAGGGATTGGGATCACTGTATGTTTTGGCTCTCTCTCTGTGGGTAGAGCAATGGAAAGTGTCGCTGTAATTACTAGTCACACTTTCACAACGCAATAGACTTGAGATCTTACCAAGGTTTCTGACTGTGGGATTTTTACTCATAAGTCAGAGGTTTTTCTGAATGCAGGAGTTAGTTTAATGCAAAGGTGTTGGGATGAATTTGATGCACTGAGTGGGATTCAGCCTTATAAGATTTTGTCATTCAAGTGCTATGCTTTATGTCCCGAAGCAAATTAAGGTGAATTTTTCATTCTCCCCTGGGTGAATTGAAAAAAAAAGCACCAGAGATCCCTGACAATTTATTTCATTTTTTTTGCAATAGCAGAATCCTGCAGCATTAACATGCAATTGATGCGTTTAAAGTCAGCTGCTGGTGGGAGCTGTGGTCCAACCACCACATGTCTAACCCAGCTCCGCATTACTGTCCGTATCCTCCGAGGCCTTTGCCATTATAGTGGAAAAGGCAGGTTTTCCAAGAAGGCAATTAATCATTAAATTAGTGTGGAAACAAGGTTCTGCTGGTTGTGTACTGATGAATTACAGTGGCCAGTAATTTGCACGGTAATTAAAGATTTGAGCTCCTCACTGCACCGTGAGCATAAATCACATTTGCAAAGATGTCGGCCAGAAGCTGTAAATCTGTTGACCTCATTCCAGCCTCTAACTCTCTGTATTTGAACATAAACCTTACGACAAGGTTTACATCAGTGGTACTCTCCGATGCAATACAACTAGTAGAAATGTCACCCAATATATTTGCATTCACTTACTAGGAACTGATTAATAGAACGTCACATTTGAAATTGCCATGTCGCAAGGGATAGGCACAGAGGACCAGTGTGATATTGGCCGTTCTTGATTGGTTAGAATAGGCTTCTGGGAGGGTGGTGCTGCGAGCTCAACTTTGTTCATTTAAATTACAGATAGATAAAATTGTTTTTCTGCTAATGATGATGAGTTAATTAGAGCTTTGTGGCTGCTGTGTGGTTATGTTTACATCCTGTGGCCTGTGGGAACAGTGGAGAAAATTAAAATACTTTAAAAAGGGAATTAACTCTGGGAATTCTAATTCAAGTACAGGTTACACACGTGTGCGTGTGTGTGTGTGTGTGTGTGTGTACAGTATATAATGTGTATGGTGGCATGTCAGTGCGTGTAAATCCGGGAAACTAATGGCACAATTCGACATATTTGTATAAATAGCTACTGCTTCCGTATGCATGTAGCTTTTTCACCGTTGCAGCTCCAATATACAGACTTATATATCGGAATAGTTTGTTGTTGTGCAGATATGGAATTTGAGCTGATTATGATTGATAATTGTCTGCTTGTTGTGTCCATTACTGATTGTGTGACATTCATTTCAACAATTTTTGGAGGAATATTGCAGCCAATTAGGACAAAGAATAACCTCCTTTTGAGCCTTTTCACAGCATTACAATTATGATTTGATGCAACCAGTTACATAGAAAGGAGCACACGGTAATTTGATGATGATGCGTGTCTCAGAGTCTAATCATAAATTGAGGTCCTACAAAAATTGAGTACTGAAAATATCCATATTATACCCATGACAATAAATTGTAACCATATCTGATCATATCCCTGAATATCATGATTGTTTTTTGAATACCTTGTCTGGCTTTTCCAAACATGCGTGACGTCATTAGACAAAGGAATCTGGGTACATAGAAGATGAGGCGTAGTCGTGATGAAATGACAACCAGTGCTCGCTTAAAATCAAATCAGAATTACTCACTGAACCAAGGAGACGCAACATGTGAGGCACAATGTGCTCAGTCCCAGTCTCCCCTTCTAATGAACTTATATCCTTTGAGATTAGCGTCGACTTTTTTCTTTTGAATGTTCCTTCCCACTGACAAAGTTAATTTCCACACACTCTGTCAAACAACATTTTCTGCCCTCGCCATTGTTTAATTAAAAGGAGGTGCGCTGCACCGGTGCACGCACGCTCTGGCTGGATGTAGAAACTCCTCCGCCGGGACTTCATTGGGTTTGAGAGACTCTGCGTGGGTGGAAGAGAAGAGATGCGCCTGCCAGAGAAACGTACAGTACTCCACCAACACACTGAACGCCCCAAGGGAGTTAAGCCAAGAATTCCTCACGGATTTTCTCTTTCAGTCTCTTGCTCTCTCGCCTCCCCCTTCGTCTCATTTGCTTGTGGTAATTCATCATGGAATATCAAAACCACTCAAAGCTCCAGTGCAGAAATGAAGAAGGCTTTCGGAGCCAGTGTATAATTAGTTTCCGTGAGGTGCCACCGTCCCTATTAAACCTTCATGACTCCCTGTCCCCACCAGTGGCAGTATGTATGATAAAGAGACAAGGGAAGCCCTCATGAGGAAAGGAAGCTCACAGCAGATAGGGGCGTCTCCAGAATATTCACATAATCACAGGCTTTTGATTTTTCCCTTTCGCCATTTCGGTCTGTTTTGGCTGCATGCATTCACACAGCATTCTTTTCAACTCAAACCAGAGGAGATTCCAAGTCACAAAGGCCCCAAAGGCAGAACATCTAGCTCTTTTGACTGACTTTCCTTTCTCAGACTTAATAACGATGCGTAACACGGTTTTAAATGACAGGCAAGCAATAGATTAAACTCATTTCAGAGCATAATTTGTCAAGATAAAATATGTATTAAAGCCAAATTTAATGAAATGGAATCTTTTTATTCCATGACCACAGCCAAGTGTTTAAGATGTAACTATGGCAAGAAAGTTGAACTATATATTTATATGCGGTCTTAGACTTTAAGGACTCTGTGTTATTAAGTATCAAACAGCATCTATTAGACAGCAGTACACTGTTGGGGTTAGAGGCTATATAAGCAGCAAGTCAAGTGGAATTATATGCAGCCTTCATCTTAAACAGCAGTTTAAATGGTTTAAAGCTGCATTATTTTCCTCCTACAGATGATGTGTCAGCAGTTGCCTATTTGCACGCACACAAAAGACACGTCTTGTGCTCTCCAACTGCTATCTCCTAATACCATCTCCCCAGCTTTTCTCTAAATTGCTGCTTGCCGGCCAAGTAGCATGCAGTCAGTTTTCAGAGTTGTGTCACATAAAACCGATTCCTGCTGAGGCTGAAATGAGACTGATGACAGTGGTGAGAGGAATCCAAACAGCATGCTTGGCTGCAGTGAAACCAAAAACAATGAGCTGAAACGTCGAAAATGTTCTCCAGACATCACGAGCACCGCAGAGTCTGGTGATGAGCCTTTGGGCCTCTGTGGCCAAAAGCACCACCATGCAAGTTGTTAAGGCCAAATGATAGAATTAAAAAATGAATGCATCTTGAAGTAACCAGATTACAAAAACAGCCTTGTCTGCTCACAAAAATGCTTACAAAACAAAAAGACCCACAGGAATTTACTTTGAATATATATATATATATATATATATATATATACACACAAACAGGGAACAAGGGCATTGCAGTATACAATATTTTGGACGTAAATGACTAACATCAAAGGCTTTGAATTGTGTTTGTGTAATATGTATTGCTAGGCCGACAATGTCAGATTCTACTTTTAATCACAATGAAGACGGTGCAGGAGCTGTAAGCTTCTTGAGCTTCGGTGACTGCAGAGCACCAGCGGCTCCGCGCCATCTGTGACTTTGCCTAGACGGTTCCTGTTTCCTGGCGCGATCACACACGCCGCACCGCTGCACCGACACTCGCGGTGGAGATCCTGCAGTCATCTCCAGCCAACAGCGGCAAAGTGTCGAAGAGGGCAAGGCCAAGCATGCCTCCTGGTTTTAACTGTGAGCGATGCTGAGATGAGAGAGGCTCTCGATTAACCATGGCATCTCCTCCCTCAGAAATTACCATTTGGAGTCAGCCTGCAAGCCAATATGATAATCCATATAGTTTTTATTATTTTGAAAAGGTCCTGGATGTTGTCCCATATCAGGGCCTGCACCGAATCTGATCAGGGGATTTTGGGCTAAAGGTCCGCATATGGACCATGCCTGGGACGTATCAGCAAATACCTGCAAATTCATAACTCATGAATATTAAAATGTAATATATCTTGATCCACAGGCTCCTTGACATATCAAAACCTGACTAATCGTTATTCTGACACTTGTGAATCAGTTGAGTACATATGTAATAACTAATCCTCATTCGGCATAGAAAATTGTACACATTTTTAATTCAGTCATGAATCACAGCATATTTGAATCATTTTCAGCTATATTTGCACCTAATGTCCCTACTTATGTAGCACAGCAAGGTCGCCTGCAGTCGCTTCTCGTTTACTGCAAGTGTTTACATTGATTTTGATCAATAGGCATTCCATTTCCTGAAATGGAATGTGTGATGGTTTGTGCTTCAGATTAACGGGACTCTTAACACAGCCTTCCAGACAGAAACGAGGGTTGGACATATACTGGTAGGCTTGGCTCTGGTTAAATGGAGATATTATGGGAGGAATTTCCATTGGCTGAGTTCGGTTCCCTGCCTATAGCTCGGTTGCTGGTGTGTTTGGAAGTATTTGTGAGGATGAGGGGATATTCTGTAATTTGGCCGATGCCTCCAGTTGCCGAGCATGCTGCGCGCTCAACGAGGGAGCCAGCATGCCACCGCAGTGATTGGGGTTTACGTATCGCAGTCTCAGCCTGGTGTCCACTCGAGCACTGCCGCTCGCCAAGGTTTCTTTCTGCAAAACAAACAGGGCTCCCTGCTGGAGAGAGGGATCAGTGCTGGAGAGCTGTGCCTCTAATCAATCCCGTGACCTCACACACTCATGAGTTGAAGTGCATTGTGTGAGTAAGAGGGGGGTCAGGATTTATTGTCATTCACCCATATGTTGATTGGAGCAGCAGGGGACAAATTCATTTGCAACGCTGTTATCTCACTCCTCAAACACTGTTAATGAGGTGCTGCTGTGTCACACCATACAACTGTAGGGTACATATTCATGCTGACATCAGTGCAGCTGTTCAAAATAATTGGACCTAATAAATGAAAATGACATGTTTACAAGCTCTCCGGACCAAATGGCCAGAATCCGTGAGTTTGAATGTATTTTAAACTCCAATTTCTAAAAGATACCCCGACTTGAATAAAATCTTAACAAAGTTAGAATTGCATTGAGCCCCTAATAGAAATGATGACAATAGATGATAATAGACATCTTCCCATCTCACTGTATAAAAACCTTGTGGTCACATGAATTCCATGCAGGCCACTTACATAAAATGATGCAATAACTTTCATGATTTCATTTTTATTATAGTCGATTTGCTTTGCATCATTGCAGTTAAATATCCCCGTTATTCACATGGGTTAGCCGGTTGACTTGCAGCACGTTGTCCCTCAGCTGCGGCCACAACCTCAGTTAGTTACGGCCCTGTGGTTCCTGCAGCAGCGTGCTCTCCTCTCCCCTCAGCAGAAACCAGGCCTGTGTCCAAATAGAGTTGTAGAAACGAGAGAATCCAGGGCTTAAAGAACAAAGGAAGAGGCCAAGCGCGGGCGGGACGGAGAGAGTCATCGAGATTAGTGCCGTCAATCCCGGCATCTATAGCACCTAGCGAGGCCTCCTTGTGGGATCAACCACAAAGTTGTACTGGAGGCGAAGGAACTTTTCTCGTCAGCCGCCGCACACTGCCGCCTAACCCTCCCGTCTCCCAGCGGCACGGCTGGGTTTGAGAGAGAGAAGTTTAGGCGAGGCGATTGGGTGGGTGGGTTGCGGGTCGTCCAAGAACTTTCCCTGAACTCTCGTCGGCTTTATGTCTCCCGCTTTCATCTGGGGTCACTGTCAGTCGTGGGTTTATCTTGTTAAAAGCAGCCCTGAGATGAAACGGCGACCACTGCTGCCAAACACTAAGGGGCCTGGCTTCCTGGCTTTGCCTTTTTTCTTCCTTGGATACGTCAGAGTGTGTTTCCTTTGTGCTAAATATAGGACATTTAGTCCTGAGATGCTCTAATGCCACTGTCTCTACCTGATTAATGAAGCTGACTGCAAAGTTCTACAACGCATGAACATTGCAGGGAATAAAATGGTCTGTACACTTAGGACTCCATATTCGACATAATTGACTGAGCAAAAAAGAAAGTCACTACAAGGGAACAGTGAGAGACCCTCTATTGTGATTCTGTATCCTCGCAAATAGAGCAGCTAGTCACGGTAGAGGAAAATATCGGCCTTGATAAATTCGGAGGCACACCAAGGCGACGTGTTTGGATCCGTTAGATAAAGACACTGTCAGGAAACAAAGCTGCTCACGCAACCGACAAAAGGCACAATTCGTTCAGTTCTGATGTGCCACCAGAAATCTTGACAGTTATTGAAATGGTTTGCTTTCAGGAAAAAGCCCGTGTTTCCTCATTCATGTTATTTGGTTATTGTAAATGTTCCCGTGCCATTGTTGCTGCAGGCCTGGGCTTATGATAGCAAATTTATCCCGCTAAAATTGTGGCAGTTATGACGGACACAATGGCAAAGCAAATGACTGTCGGAGGCGACGCTTCATCTAGTGTCTGTCTGCCTCTCCGTGCTGCACACAGGTGAGTCTGATGACACCGATGACTCACTCAAATCATTAATGCCATCCATTTTGCTACTCTGTTGTGGTAGATGTAATGTGCGGCAGCATCTAATTTGCTCTGGCTTTTTTTTTTTTTTTCTCGACAAAAGAATCATAAATTTGTGTCAGCGGGGCAAACAATGAAGAGACAGCTTTGAGGAAACATTTTTCTTTTCAGACGCCAGATGCCTTGGTGTTCATTGTATCCGTGCCTCTTTAATTTGGCTGCGAAACCTCGCTGGAGCAAAATGCAAAGATCCTGACAGCAAAGCCGGTGCAGATGAATCATTATGGTGAAAAATTACCATTACTGGCGCCTTATCATCTTAGCTTTCTCTTTCTTGTCAGTTAATGGAGTTTCACTATACGTGTCGAATAGATGTATTATGTATTTTAATAATCAATCTGTGTAGGCACGCTGCTTTAACACAATGTGGATCAAGCAAAGACATGGCAGACCTGACAATGGAAACTACTAAATATGGTATAGAGATAACAAGTTAGTGTAAATACATTTTAAAATCTTATTTGCAGCATTAATGTGCTTTCTCACACTGAACAGTAAATGCTGCATATACGATTACAACGTCAAAAAGACAGAAATATATGTATTTCTGTCTTTTTGACTTTGTTTTTGTTTTCCCTACCTTTAAACTGAGACTAAAGATTGCCATATCAACAATTTTTTTTTTTATTATTATTACTATTACTATTTTTCTAGTGCTAATTGCTATTATTTCTATCAATGCTCCCTTGTATGCTCCATGCCCATTAGTTTTTTTTCCCCCCCACCAATGATTTTCGTGCTGTACAACGATGAAAAGGCATACAATAACTATTATTTTAGTTTTCAATTGCGAGCATAATTAGCAATTCTATTATTTATCACAGCATGGTTCGCGTTGTTGCCATGGTTATAGAATGGACAAATGGAAAATAGCCGTGCACCTGCGTGAAAGCGGCAGCAGGCGTTGCTACTTTTTAGGCATGATCACTCCACATAAGTTTTGCTCGGTGGACGGGTGGTTGCGTGGATGTTTCCCTGCCCTTTTGGAACCCGTAGCAGTACTTTAACGGTTTATTGCCAGTCCCTGGGGTTTTCCGAGATCGGAGCTTGTCACGATGGGATATTGAGCGGAGGGTGCGCTGCGTTGTTCTTAAAGAGGCACCAAAAGTAAAATGTTACATCCGTGATGAATCTCCTATTCTCTCTCCGTCTTATCCACATGTAATCCAAAGCTGCGATGTGGGGGATGTTTCGCGGGGCTCAGGGGACTCGCTGATCCATCTTGGTGCTAATTAGAGACGTCTCAGTTTTATTGGCATAAGAAGGCCCGGATACTGTTCATAACGTCAGCGCGGGGGCCAGCGTACGTGCTGGAGGATCTATTCCTCATCAGATTTCCGATATAACTAAATATAGCGATAACACTCCGGAGGGCAGTGTTAATGGCATTCATGGATCAAACAGCGATACATCACTGTAGCACCTATAATAACAGTACATAAGGTCCTCAGGGGTGTTTCAGCATTTGTGCAGCACTGACCAGTGCATGCTCTCTGAATGAAAAGTTTTCTTCACAACAGTGTGCATGACGACCATCATTATTGTGAACACGTCTTTGCCAATTACATTGCTTTGGTGGAGCTATAGTACTTGTTGATTAAATAATGTATTGCCTCGTACGTAATCTTAAGCTTTTATTCTCCACACTAGCTCTACATAGTATCAGCGAGACTTAACTTTTTGCTACATTGTGTAATAGAAATTCATTTGAATAATGGATTTAGGTCTTTTGTGTGTTTTTCCGTTTAATTACATATTTTCAGATGTCACGTCCAGAATTCACCTGTGAAACTACTGCCTAGATCAGGCAAAGCCAAAAAGAAAGAATAAAGTAATGTGACAGACGGAAATAAATAGATTTTTGCATATTCAAATTCAAAGCTGTAACATTCTTTTTTTTTTTTTTTAAGGACGAAAACTCAACGAATGGAAATCATGTTCATACCCACATAAATCCACTTCACCTGGCAGAAGTAATTACTATGTACCAAGAGAGTGCACTAATTTTGCTGTGCTAATTTACAAGATGGACAATGTGTCACAGAATGAATTGCCAAAATTGTAATTTAATATAAACAATTATTTTGGATTTAAACTTTATGAGGCAAGTGGACAACAATTCAGTGGATTTGTGGGTGTATGAGTGATTTTGCCTTTGTGTCTTTCTTGTCCTGAGTACTTGCAGTGAATCCCCTGTGTTTAAAGCAGATTGGATTACATGGACTATATAACAATAATTTTTTTTTGTGATTGGTTACATGCAGTGGGTGTGGAGTTCAGTTATCATGGATACATTTGATTGTCGTACGAAAAATCATGTAGTGATGAAAGATAAACTTAGGATTATATAAATGTAAATATGTACCTGCTGAATACCACAATAAATAATTAACAGATAATATTTCACGGCTTTAAAGCATGTTCCACTAGAGAAAGATTTTCAATAGATGCCGCTGCTTTAAGGAAATGATCTTCTTTCAGATTACTGTGGATAAATGAACTAATAATTGTCAGAGTAGAACTAAACCTGTTGTCACTTTTCCTGACTAACACGCAAATGCAAACGGTGCTACAGGAATTGTGTGCTTGTTATGTTTATTATCATAGATGGATTGTTAGATACATGGGTAGATGGAACAGGGGTGCTGTTTGATTTCATTCTCGTCACATCTCTCAGTTGAGACAAAGCAAAGTCTCAGACCGGAGTTCCCAGACTTTACTTTCAGCACACAGCAGAGATGGGGCTACGGTGAATCAACACTTCTAATAGGTATAGCCTGTGCCACACCGGAAGAAAATATGACAAATTCTGTGACAGCGAAGGTGTTGTCATTTGATGGCTTGATGAAAGCATAGGATGATTTTCCATTGCAGGATGTGATACATACAAAAAAAGCAGCATTCATTAGTTGTACACATATCACACATATATTGAAATAACATACGCACTCCTGCGGTGCACAGGGAAAACAAATTACAGGAACCGATGAAATGTTTCTCGCTAGTTGGCACCTTTGTCTGTGACATTTTCAACGGTGAACATCTCTCCTTCCTGGTGCAAAGTATGGAAAGGGAGATTCAATTGCAGTGACTCGCGTTCACGTATGTAATTCCGCCTCCAACATGAAATTCTCACCAGCCCTTTCGTTATTTAAAAAACGCTTGTATGAAATTAAAGTCCCGAGCTTTTGATAGAATCGGTGGTTTACAGGAGGTCCGTGTAATGAAACTTCTTTTCCCAGAGAATCGATGAGAAGCTATTCCCCTGGTGGGCTGTGTAATTACAAAACCCTCATTAGATTACAAAACTATACAGCATATGGTGTGAGGAGGAGATTCGTTGGATGTGCTCTTGTAAAGACTGCAGCAAAAAAAAGAGAGAGAGAGATGGAGGACGAGAAAGGCTTGCCCGCCTTTTCTTCATTTAAAGAAATCAAAGCCCCCGCCCCCCCCTCCTCTTATTTTTAAAAAAACAACCCCCCCCCCCCCCCCCCCCCCACCAGGCCGGTGACCTTGGAACTCTATTTTGATATGCTAAGGTGTGACCAACTTTTGGATTTATGGCGAGTGTTTGCCATTTAGCCAAAGGATCCTTTTGGACGGAGAGTGAGGTTTGATGTTTGAGGGGAAGCGTTCAGTGCTTGCAGAACACGAGAGAGATGCTTTAGACAGCACGTGTCTATTGTTCCCCGTGCAACACGTCACACACTTGACGTTTGAAAAACAATAGCGGGCTGGGAAATGCAGTTTTTCAGTGTAACCATGTTTGACAGGCGGAGACAAGCAACAGTGTCTCCAGCAAACGCAGAGGGTATGTTCCGAAATGAAAAAAATAACAACAGAAAAAAATGTAATGACAGAGGAGCAATATCCTCTTCTGATTTATCATTTCTCCGTGTCTGTCAAGCATCTGCAGCTATAAAAAAAAAGAACAACAACCTTTATTACACTCCATCCCCTCTGTTGTGGAATCATTTCCAAATGTAATTTCCCTAAAGAGAGGCCTTTTTAAAAAATTGTGCAGCGTCAGCATTGCGAGAAAAATGCGTGGAAAAATCCACAGCGGTAATCTGGCTTTGGTTCGTCTCCAACTGTGGGCTGAGATCCGAATTGACTCACAGGCTTGTTGCTGGCTCTGTCCCTTTATGGCGAGGATCTGAACTTTTTTAATAAGCCTGTTTCCCAGAGCAATGAAAGCTAATTTCTCACTGGGGTCCTCACCTAAAAACATTTAAGAACCTCTCATCTAGACTAGAGAATGATGTGTTATAATGGAAAATGTGTAGGTGAGGTCGTCTGAACCAGGTTTGCTTTTGGTTTCTTTTTTGAAGAGTTCTGTGTAAGAACAGGACTTGAAATAAGCAGCAGGCTGTTGGGAAACTGTAACTTTGGCCTGGAGGGAAATGCAGGCGACATTTTCTCCAACTAATCTCCTCTAATCACACTCAGTACTTACCCACTCACCGAACTGACTCAGGCCCACTATTGTTACACTCACAAGTGCCCTTTTCGAACAACTTGAACTACCTTAAGACTGCAAGAAAGACTAGGTTGAATGTTGCTCATCAAACCTGGAAAGAAAAACATTGTAATACAAAAAGAATGACTGTACACTAGCCATGGTTACATTATTGCTCGGCTCGAAGGAAAGGAATAGCAAAAATGTTTGTGACTCACTAATACATTGCTGTAGCTCAGATGTTGTTTTTTTTCTCAAAATCCACCTAGAGAAACTCAGAGACTTAATCATTGCACCTTTTGATATTACACATAGTTATTTGTTCCACATTTGATTTGTTTGCGGTTTTCTACAGGACTGTTTCCTTTTTCGCAGAATAAAAAGACCCGGAAAGGGTCAACGTTGCAATAACAGATGGTGCTCTTGTTTTGGAAGGTGGGCTAAGAGAAAAAGAATAATAATGTGACACAATTTCACAAGATACTACAAAGCAGGGATACATTTGTCACAGGGCTGCATAAAAAAACATCATTGACTACCAGTCAGTTTGGTTCCATGAGCAACAGCCTATTTTGCAGCATTTTATTCAGCCACTGTTTCTATAGTCTTTGGTAATTTTGTGCTTTAGTATATGGTTGGTAATGTATTAGCAGTGAAATGTGTGAACAACACCTTGGCCATTTTTAATTTAGAACACCTTTGACTCCTGTCGACACTTCAACTCATTCCGGAATTTACACTATTCGCGAAGTGGCACCTCTCTGACACAGTGTGAACAGAACCTAATTGGATCACAACGAGCTACGCAACATAATTATTGCAGGTCCGTTGTGTTCAAGTAGATAGATATGTGGGAGGTGTGCCTGGAAAGTACGAATAGATTACTAAATGACAATTCCATCAGCATTTTATCAGATGCATTAAACAAATCATTTTTGGATATTCTATCCAGGATACAGCGTTTATATCAAGAAAAAAGGTCATCCAGAACCATTTTATGATCTTTATGGTAATCTGGCTTCTGATGAGCTGTCTACAGGTTAGTCACTAAGTGTAGAATATCCACAATCATTTGAAATATCTACAATATTGAATCACAATACAACCTAAAACAAACCAAATTAGATTTAACATTGTTTTTAATTTCCCACCGGAGTATACGCACAAATGGAAAAAAAAGAGAGTACAGTCAAAAAATATGGTTACAGTACCTTTATTAGTTATTCAAATCTTTTGACAAGACACTGGGATTTAATGTTGACTGACCTAATTTGCTTTTTTAAATGCAGCAAAATGCTATTTATCCATATTTGTAGGTAGCTGTCCAGGATGTTTCCTCATTTATGATTGATCGATATCAATATTTTGTAAATGCTCTTGTCTTGACATTTCAGTAGCTGCTCCTCAAAGACTCCATCAACATATTTGGGACAAGTGGCATTGTTATCCATTGAGCGACACAAAAACTAGCCATTATCTTCATACATAAGAGATGTTTAAAAGACACAACGCTGTGGCTACGCAACCATCGTTTATTACTGATGTCATCACTTATACAGACAAGGAAAAAAACGTCTTTGCAATTCCTACTTAAAGGTGATCGGCAAAGCATACTTGAGTCACTGGTTGAACAACAGGTTTGGAAACGTTGTTGTTGCCAGCCAGCGACCAGATGCCGTCCTTTCATTTTACACTGATGTCGTCTAGAAGCAGAACTCAGGAGCTGTGATAGGAAAAACAAAACTTGGCAGGACATGGCCGAGTGATTTTCAGAGGAATAATGAGCCAGGACTGGATCCAAATCTCTGTCTTTTGACAGCTGGCTGGAGTGATCACTTTGGGTCTGTACCTGACAAATTTTGTCAATTGAATGAAATCTGGCTGGTAGACATGAGTATTTAAAGTTTGTTTAAAAATATATCAAGCAGCTGCCAAATCTTTGAATACTTAGTTTTCGGCGTGACGTCCACCGATGCATGCAAACTTTGCAACTGAAATGTGCAACACCATTTTTGCCGACACTGGATATCCAACAAAAGCCAGACACTATCGCATTGGGTCTTGTTCTCTCAGACGCCCAGACTTGTTCACTTGCGAGCGTCTTCCCCGAGCAGACAGGACTACCTGACATAGTGGAATCATTTTACCCAAGAGAGCGGCGTGAAGGCAAGGAGTTGCCCGTTCCCCCAGCTATTCTGGAGACCGACATTTCCCAAGGCGTACACTGCACACTGACAAAATTTGGATTCCGAGGATTTCAGTCGATGTATGATCTATCTTTGAATGCGGTTTTGTATTTCTTTGAAAATCACCCCGCTTCTATGTGCCGCCCGGTCACACGTTTCCATGAGTCACAAATGACTGACCAAGTCACAAGCTGTGCGAAGATTCGCACCGTTGACCTGCTGCTCACCCCGGTCAAAATGTGATGCAAAATCCCCCCATAAAGAACATTATACTCTACAAATGAACATATAGGCAAGGTTCACCATTGTATTCCACTACAAGCAGTGCAATGTCAGAGAGCTTGAATCCTGTTGTCCGGTAAGGCTAGTCATATCGAGTCCTTCGAACAGCAGTGTTGAATGATAAGTGCCTTTTCATAGGAGCTACTCCTCTTTTCGTTGTCCACAGAGTTCACGAAGAAGCCTTCGGCGTTTTTTCCTAAGACAAATTGCCGTCTCTTATTTACAGAAAGGTCCTCTGCATAATTTTTCTCCTCCTTCAGTAATCCAACAAAGACCGCAACTGTTGATTCCCCTGTGAAAGAATAGAAAGAATAGAATCATGTCAAAATGTAATCTCTTTTAAATCGACCGCAGATTGCAAAGCCCATGAATGTGTGTTTAAGGAAATTTAATTCGCCACTAACACTGGATATACTGACCTGTGTTAAAATAACTGTTCACTTTTTTCAGTGACACTACATACATTTCTATGTCAGTGGTATAATGCATGCAAAGATAAACAGGAGCTATATTATGGGAATAAGCAGATCTCCTTATGATCAACAACAAAACCATGACATGCCCACACTGGCAAACAAATGACAAATCAACCACGAAATCAGATGCGTCACTCGGCAGCGAGTTCTCTCTCATTCTTGGGGTTTTCTTTGTGAGGAAAACAAATACGACAAGTCTTTGCGATTTGGGCGCGCCGAAAACAAACGGAACATCTTCCAATGTTAACGTGGCGAGGTTGACTATTTGCACATGAAAGGGCCAAATATTTGCATTCATTAGCAGTCACGGCGCTCGCGATCACCGCCGTCATGCAAATATTCATCTCGCCTTCAACTCTGTTTGGGTTCGCTGCCAACTGCTGTGGAGCGACTGCATTCGCAAAGACATTAAGTATCACAGTTCTCCGGGCGATCCGAGGAAGGCTACGTCATCTTAACAGCTGAAGGCGATTTCTGAAAAATTCAAAGTTGTTTTGTGTTTGACATCGAAAACCTACACCGGGTCCCAAATGTTCAGTGCAGCGGTTCTTTATCGCAGGCTGACTTGCGACAATCAATTTTGTCGGAAAAACACCTGTGGGACCCTGAACTATCGGCATATTGATAGAATATTTGACTGTATTCAGGATGAGGCAGAGTTTGGCTTGTGTTCCTCGCTGAGGTTTTTCTCTCCCTTGCTCCGATGCTGTCAGACACTCTGAAGACCTCCATTCTCCTTGAGATTAAATTGCCTGTCATGAAGCTCAGTGGCTGACTGGCAGCTCCTCTGCTCCTCTAAAAGTGCATTCTGGAAAAGGCTCTCGAGGAACGTAACATAACAACCTTCATAACGCGTCCGCTATCGATTCCAACTGTCTGTCAGCCGCCATGTAGGTTTTGACGGACTGAGGGGAAGCCGGCACCGAACTTGTGAGGCCCCGTTCTCAACGCTGGACTTTTGATAGGCACCGGACAGCTCCGACAGCCCGGTTAGATTAATTCGCAAATGGGTCATTTGACAGTGAACCGGGCAGAGCAGCGGCGCGGCACCCAATTACGGGGGAGAGCAAAACAATCCAAAAACCATCAGGCCATCACTTGACAAGGAAAAAGCCCGCATAATCATATCAAACACCGGGTAAAACGATTGCATAAATTCAGTTTGTTGCAGCACTTTGCCGGGCAGCTTGCAATAAATTCCTTCCCCTTGCAGAGTCATTTACTTCCCGAGCTGTCACTGTGATTAATGTGCTACTAATTTGAGAGTAATTCCATGCTGAAATGACAATGAGCCGAGCAGCTTGTTGCCAGACGAGAAAATGTCTTCAGAGGAAGATATACACAGAGGCAAACTTTGAGACGGGGGGGTGGCAGGGGGTCGGTAATAGTATTTGAGTGACTGTGGGAAACAATGCTAAAAATACTGACAGGAACCGGAGTCTTCAGTGGGTGTTGCGTTGGTTTAATTGGTGGCCGACAAGTGCTAATTTCACTGGCAAAGGATTCTTTCCATCAAGTGCCTGAAGTAAGGTTGGCTGAAAGATTGAACACAGCAGGTGCACGGGTTTGTGTTTATGAGATTCAGGCGTGTAATTGGCACACCGCAGTGTCCTTCGCAGCAATACGTTTTGCGGAGTAACTACTAAGACTGGAGCTTTCACAGAATGGCCATTGTAAAGCTGCTTCAGGCAACATTTTCCTTGTGAAATATCTGCCTGTAAAAAAAAAAAAAAAACAGAAACAAGAGACACAATCCACCTACATCCAAATTAAGTTTTGCTGTCAGTGCAAAGGGGGAGTTATCAGAACAAATCAAATAATGCATTTATTCCTTAAACAGGAGCAGAAAATAGTCAGTATTCATCCTTTTCCCTTTTATTATAAAATAGAAACCTGCATCTTGTTCTGACACAACACCAACGATTTAGTTGCATAACCAACTAATTCAGCGTAACAGATACTGTATCGAAGCTTTGTCTCTCTTTCTTTTTTATTATGAATTCGTTAGGAGTGATTTCATAATAATTCGCGTATGCTGACATTTGAAGGAACTGTTTTTTGACGTCGTCTGGCCAATGTGGTCTCCGTACGCCGGTGTCCGCTCCCAGCCGCGAGATCATTTGCGAAAAGAGAGATTCTGTGAGACGATTGTAGTAGTAGTTTTGTGAGAGTGTGGTGCGATGACCTTAGATGATAACGTAACTTTTAAAAGGCCACCTCAACCAGTTCATACTTTGCCCTGTATTTGTATTCCTCTATTCCTCTCAATAGTTATCATAAACATGGAACTGGCTGAAGAGAATCTAAAAGAGTGAAGTTCATTTCAGTGTCTTAATCCTGTAGTTACCTCCCGCGGCTGCTGTTCGAAAATCTCCCTTTAATGATCATTTCATACCTTCTGCTTCTCTTTATCGTTTCAGTATGTTGCCACAACTCGCGGTAATCGATACCGCTTCCTCTTTTCCTCAGCAAACATTAAATGTATTACCAAATTAAATTTAAAGGGACTCTTAAGTGCTTAAGGGTCTCGGTTCACCTGGCAAATGTGATTCAACATTTAAATGCCGAATTGACAAAGTGATACTGAACACCAGCTCCAGTGTCTTAATTAAATTCATGAAAAAAAAATGTATTCAATCCATAAAATGAATCGTCGCGAGAAAGAGAAACATCTGTATGTTACAGTCTCCTTTTTTTTTTTATTGTTGGATTTCATTAAAGCCAGTCTGTGCAGGGTTTCAAAATGTCAGATTCTGGCAGCTCTCCGTGGGGCCAGACACCGTTTGTGTCAGAAAGGCGGACCGGAATGAATGATCTGACAGCACGATATTTCTGTGGGATTGTCTCATTTTCGATCAGAATAGTCTTGAGGATGCAATAAGAACAGAGTCAGTTATTGGATTTTAAAATCCTGCTCCGTGCAACTTTACATGCCACATAAAACCCTTCTTGAGAAAGCCTTTCTTTTCTTTCACAAGATAAGCATTTCATTGGCTTAGTACTTGTACTCTGCACTTTGAGAATAAAGTAGAATCTAATCGAAAGATGGCCTTGTAGTAGAGAGGTCAGTATAGCTGGAGGTTCCAGCTTTGCGTTGTGCTGTCTACCCAGAAGCTCAGTCGAGGTGAGGCAGAAAGCGTGACCCCCCCCCGCCCCCCCTTCTGCTCCGGGCGGCCTGCAGCGGAAAGACTTGAAACTTAAGAAACTTGTTTTGTTCTGGTTGAGTTCAAAGGTGTCCAAGATAAATTGGCGGGGTAATGCTGATGCTTTGAACAGGTTGTTGCTGTCTCTTTGGATCGCACAACTCTACTCACACTTCCCTCCATCTGGGGTGGAGTTAACAAAACTGGTTTACAAAACCATTTGACCCATGTGTAAGGAAACAGGGAAGTAACCCATTACAGCAAATGATATGCAACTATTATATTTGCGCCGTAAAGTCATAAAGCTGATCCCTGTTGGGATTCCTAATTCACAACGAAGGAAGACACCAGAAACCTTCAAATGAACATTTAAACACGCAACAGCAAAAAAAAAAAAAAAAGATTTGTTACCTGGACTTTGTTTTGAAGTATCTGTCGTTACCAAAGCTGTTCTTTGTCACCGGAAATCTTTCCAGTCACACATGTTAAAAGACAAAAAACACAAAAAGATATGTTAAGCTTGCACACGTAATTTACAAACACACGTTTTAAGTGAACATCGATTTTCAGGCATTACTTGAGGTTTCAGGCTTGTCTAAGAGGTCTGGAGTTTTTTTTTTACAGAAAAGAAAAGAAAAAAGAATGATATGTATATATATATATATCATCTTGAGGTCCCGACAAGTCCCTGAATCAATAGCCTCAGACTCCAGGCTCCCGGCTCCAGGCAGGTGTTGTGCGGGCAGTTTAAATAATTAAGTACATGGAGAGAGACAGAACTGAAGTCCATGGGTCGTCATAACACCGTGAAGGATGTGGGCATCCTGTTACAATGTTAAAAGCACGTAATTGGAGTGAGTAATTGGCCAGTTTGGGTGTCCAAAGTGGCCTGAAAGTGCAAAGGAGACATGGCAGCCCATTGATTGTCGCCCCCCCCCCCCCTTTATTTTCCCCCCCCCCCCCCCCCCCGGGGTCCAAGCACAGACTGCACGCATTACCTTTCTTTTAAGGTTAAGGAAAGGCAGACAACTGCAACAAAAGCCCAGGCCTCTTGACTTTGGAGCATTGTCGTTTCTTTAAGGTCAGATTCAAAAGGTTTGAATGCAATACCATGAAAGAGAGCGGAATAGTTCTTAAATGTACCTTTGTAGTTTTGATTTTGTTCCCCGTAGCACAGCTCCAGCCCTTCAGATCGGGGAGAACTTTGCATTCCTCCCCGTCGAGGCACGGATGCATCTGGCACCACCACTTCTGCTCCACTATTGAGGCTAGCGAACACAAATGGCCATCATTAAAAAAATACAACGTAGACTGTCATGCCAGTGACCAGTTGAGCAAATACTGAAATGTGCAACAGCTTTTTTGAACCTATAAAATTGTAATGATAATGTGGCCCAGGACAGATTGATCGCTAAACACTGTAGTAATTCAGTCTTATTTGAATACAAAATTAGTAAAATAATATAAACAAACAAGGCCATTTTTTTTGCTTACGCTGATCTGCTGCACTAATTAACAGCACCTCACATTTCAGTAAAATCACACTTCTGTAATTAAACCATTTTCCATTTTCCTGCTGCTTCCTCCAGGACTCAGGGCAGATTTTCCCTACTTAATTTGAATTTATATTTATGTGAGCATGTGTTGCCTTTCCCTAAATGACAAAATGACAATCAAGTGCCAAATTTACCCCCCCCCCCGCTTTATGCACCACTTTTTTTCTGCGATCATAATTTGAGGAATTTCGGTCCAAGTTGCAAGCGCGTTCCTAGGATACGGTAAGGCACCCCCTCACATCACACCGTCATGGTTGCATAATCTCATCCAATCATGTGAACACTGAATTAGCCTTGTCACACACCCCTATGTATTCAGGAAGGAAACTGGGGAAATACAGTGGGCTGTACAATGTTCTTGTTGTTCTTTTGGGGGGGGGAACTTCTGCTGCAGTGGGAGCATGTCCTCGGTCGCCTCCATAAAAGAGAGCATTAGGCTTCTGCTACTCTATTGTGCAAGGCATACTTTAAATCTGGGATATTACAGAGGTCATTATCCACATTCCACACCACCTTCCGCCACAATTAGCACCTTTCCTAATGAAGAGAACGGTTATTACGATCCACACACAACACCGTGGCCTCACTAGAGTAAATTGCACTGAATGGATATTTGATGAGATGAGGGAATAAATGTCTATCACACAGCCATGCTTATAGCGGAAGCATGGTGTAAAAATTGCATAAGGTCAACTGCTAGCAGATGGTGGTTGTGGAACAGCAGCTATTAAAACGCCACAAAGGCTTCTAGTGGAGAGGAAATGGGAATATTGATGACCAAACATGCATAAAGTGCACGGGACACATTTCACTGGACATTTAATGATGCTTTAAAAACACATAGACCCGAAAACCTCAGGAAGCACAAACAGCAGTTCAAATTTCGATTTTTATTTCTCGAGTGTGTCAGTAATGAATGCCTGAAAACCTATTGCTGTGACCTTGAGCTCGTGTTTGTAGGTCGTCATACATGCTTTTTTTCAAAATGGGGTTTCTAAAGCTGGACATGAGTCATCTCAGCTGCGCGATTAATTTTTAGATCTACACCTACTTTTTAGGCATTGATCTTCTCATCAAACATAGAAAATGTCCGTACATGTACATGCCAGCACTGAATATCACAGCGCGAGTGTAGCGGCGTCTTTGGAACGTGGCCGAAGACTATCTGGCATTGGTTCTGGCAAGAGTTTGACATTAGCGAGCTGAAAAAGTGCAGCCCGTTGTCGCTGGTAATTTACGCACAGTTTTAGTCATCAAAGTGGGCATCATTCGCCAAAGTGGTATAAAGTATTAACGTGAGGTAATTAGGCTGTTTTTAGAACTGTTACTCTGAGTCATGAAACGTTATACTTCCACTGCACACATTTCTTTATCCACTGCACTCATTTGTTATTATTTTACGTTTTCTAATGATATATATTAAGACTTTGATCAGTTATTCGTTTTGTCTTGTTTTTACTGAGCAAAGCAACAGCTATTTGAATGGATCAAGTGAGATCCAGATCGGCTAGTATGCTAATTACAATTAATTTAAAGGGCATTATCTTATGATACTCATTGTGCCATGTAGGGATACAGGTTGTTTAGTAATTGAGTAATTTAATGAACTAATGATGTGTTTAGACTTTTGGAGAATCACCACCAGTGAGTGCAAAGGTGACTTGGATTCATCAATCCGCATTCTGGACTTTACCCATAAACTAATATTGTATGAAATACAATATTTCTGTATACATCCTTCCTCTGAATTATACATGCAAATGTCTTGGATCTTTGGAGGTCCATGTATCTTCATATGAAGGTGGGGATTGTCTCCCACAATGTTCAGCTAAAGGTAAATCCCTAGTTGGAGAAGAAAGAATAATTAAAAGGTTAAGTGCTGATCATTTTTTTTCCCCGAGATCACCCATGGAGCTTTAAACGGAGGCCAACGGCTCTCAGCTCTAATTTGCAGAAAATGTCAATACCAAAATGTCAAGGAATAGGTCAAACATGATTGGGTCCTGAGTTCAGCCAAAAATCCTGCGCTTTTCAGACCAAAGCGAAGCAGCCACTTGAGGCGAGTCGGGGGTCTGACCCATTAGTATGCTAAGAGACCCTCTAGGTCACCGTCTGTTTTTCAGTGGACAGCTTCACATTCATTCTTAGGGCCATTTAAACTTTCAGGAAACTCTTTGTAAGCCCCCAGGATTCGCCAGACTGTATTCACTGAGTGCATGCAAGCAAATGTGGAACGGATATGTCAGACTTATACAGCTCATGTTCCAGTAGAACCAGAAATCGGGTAAAAAAAAGTATTTTCAGTTTCATTGTGCCACTTAAATGGTGTCACACAGCTATAATTTAATATCATTTAAAATATATGAGCTTTGTGCACCATTTTCCGCCCCGAGTAGTGTCTGTGTTAACAGGTTGCCTCCTCCTATGATTGTATTATTTGGCGTCAGGGACACTACGATCATTGAAACTCGTGCTAATCATTGAAATGCATGCCAATGTAAATGATCAGTCCTCGCAGACTCCTCACAGAGTTGTTCTTCCCTTGAATGGTGTATTGCACCTACAGCACCTTGCGGAGCCTTTAAGCCCGGTGTGCCGCGATCACTTTAATCCGACTGACATTTTAGAGCCCAAAATAATTAAAAACCCACAGCAGAGATTTAATGTAAATTAAAAAAATAAATAAAAATTATAATAATTAAAATGAAGGAAGTGTGAAATGTCATCATCATGCTTGTATTGTGCAAAAATATAATACTATTTGTTATTGTGTAAACCAAATTAATGAGTTCTTCTCTAATTTAAAGTCCAACTTTTTTATCTTCAATGCAGCTGTAATCCGATTAGATAACCAACTGTGCTCTTGTTGTCTCCTGGCGGCATCTCTTCGAAATATAACTTTAGTGGGTGTACCGAAATACTTCTATGATGATCTCAGCGAAACTACTTGTCAAGTTTTTTGGAAAGTAGTCTCAGCAAAAAAAAAAAAAAAAAAGAGAAAAGAAAGTCCAATGAAATATTTAGCGGCCGGAACGTACCATCTACACACGAGGGGGCGGCTCTGGTGGTGCCCGCCACTTGGCCGGGAAAGCAGGAGCACTTCACAGTTTGCGACCGCTCCTCGATTTTGTTCTTGTTGCAGCAGCGATGCAACGCCACCACCTCGCAGGTGCCCGTTCGGACCTGGTGCACTGCTGGAGAAAATGACAGGAGAAATGGAGTGATCAGCAGTGGTTAAATAGTGGTAGCCTTCATGCCCACGCCCCCTCTGCCACTCGGCCTTGGATTGAGTCCCACTAGAGTTTCTCTCTCGGGTCACTATTGCCTCCTCCGCTCCATCCCTCTCATCAGTCTCAATAACGAAAAAATGCTAGAGTGAAAGCATAGTACCGAGGGTTCCTTTCGTCATAGCGTTCACATTTCCTGTTTTCATATTCATATACCCCTCGTAAAGTCAAATTTGTGTGAGTGGATTCACTTTTTAGGCTGAATCAGAATTTTAGTCTCTAGTATCAAGCTTCGAAAATGCCGGTTCCTACGTTCCCCAAAATGCAACAAATTAGCGACACTTGCGTGTGTTTGTTGTGAAGTCCCTCCAGGCCATTACAACACCGATGATGGCGACAACTTACATTCGCAGCTATTGTCTTTTATTAGCCATCTTTGGTTTACAAACACAGCAACATGCTGCTGTGAAACAAAATAGAACTTAAGTAATGAGATGGTAATGACTGGAACTGGTGTTGTTTTCCCAATTTTTCCGTGACAAGCTAGGGTGGTTTAAAAATAATAATAATTCCATCCAACACTATCAGTGACAGAACTGGTTCCTCTGCTGGGACAGAATTATATTAAATCGGACTGTTGCACACTTTTGAGCGTCACAATACCGCTAGGATTTACCTGTATACACATTTTCCTATATCCCCTAAAATATGACAATATATCAAATTGGCCGGAAATGTTCTATGCTCGCTATTATATATACATATATATTAATATTCATTGCCTTTTTTTGCCATCGATAATCTCTAATTTTTAATAGATGGTGCTGCAAGAATAAACAGTGTAGACTCTTACAGACAACAATCTGTGTTGGGGATGATTTATTGCAAGACTGTGACTGTTGTTATTAGATTGCATTAGTTTTGGCAAAGTGCGCTAATGAACTTCCCACTAAGAATTTAAGCAGGTAGAAGGGAACAAAAAGCACTCGACTGTTAATGGCATGTTTACAACGGCCGCGCCACCTCCCCGTCCTTGGTCTGACATCAAAAACAATGCAGGTGGTGGCCCAAAAGGGGCAGGATGCCGACTCATGCCCGGCCAAAACAAGAAAAGACATGAAAGACAAACGTGTGGCAAGCCGAGCTGCTTTATGTTTGCGAGAGAAGTGCTTCCAGCGGTTGCTCTGGGAAGGACGCGCCTCACGCTGAGAGGCTGTGGCGTTTCTGACTGGATTCAGTTCTACTTGCCAACTTCCCCTGCCAGCGGAGACGGAGACGAGCCTTTCACTCCGGAATCGGTGCGTCCAGCAAACGTGCAGTCCAGCTTTAAAAAAACGCCGCAGTGCCACTGTGACACAGGGGATCCATTTGGTTCTGGACAGCCGGCTGGCGCCAATCTCTCTGATGCCATTACATTTACAAACCTGATTTCTCTGTAGACTCTAAGTACTGTAATTTACACCAACTGTAATGTGCTGGCCTCAAAAATGTGGAAATATTTGAACACCTAATATTTTGTTCCCGTCACATAACGCAAATTTAATGATAAAACATAGAATCATTCATTCATGATGACACGTGACTCGAAATCATGGGGGACGTTTGTTTTTAACTCTGACAGCTGCCCAGGTTCATTGTGAAACTTTTTTTTTTGGAACATTTTTGGATATTTTATTTAACCAGGACCTGCACACCTTCAAAGGTGTCAGCGGTTTTGGTTAAAATGTTGAATGAAAAAAAGAAAAAACTCTCACACACAAAATATTCAGTTCTTATCAATGTTTTAGTCTGTTGGACCTTCACTGTGTATCACATGATCAGGATCAATAATGAATTTAATTTTCATTCACTAACACTTACTGTTTTTTCGTGTTTCAGTTCTCTGAAGCATGTTTCACACGTGTCCGACACGTTTTATTCTACTCTGAGCTCCTTTGTGCAACTAACACTGAGACGACACACAGCCATCCAAGATGGTGGCAAAAAGTCCAATTACATGGGAACCCCTTTTAGGGGTGTTTCTTTGTGTCAAAAGAAATGCAGTATGTCCCACACACTCATACAGTTACTAAAGCCGAGACTTGGCACTTCAATGTACAATGTAGTATCCACTATATTATTTCAAATTGACAACCTGAAGCCTGAAGAACCAAAAACTGTCACTGTTCAAATACTTACAGTCTGGACTATATTTTATTTATGCAGTTGTTGTTTTTTTCGTTATGCAAAATATTCAATTTTTAGATTTAATTAGACTGTACTGTCATTATTATTGCTCATGGCTAGCATTTATGCTGTGCTGCTAGACAATATTCAGATGTTTTTTTTGAGGGGGAGTGGGGTTCGGTGCATTTCAGTCCACTCTTTTCTTACCTCCCTTCCTAACAGTCATACAGCGAAAGCTGACACTGTTATAGATGTCGTTTGTAATTACTGTGACCATCCACTCTGTCTGAAGACTGAACAGACTTTCAGAAAAGAGATTTGAGATGCATCTTGCACTTTCTGTCTTCTCTTTCATAACTTATCTTCGATCTCCCCCCTCTTGCTTGGGAGACGTATTTTCTTCAAGTTTACCCTCAAGCCTTTCGTTTCTACCCATAGCACTCCTTTTTTTTCCCCGTCATTTTTAATCATCGAAATGTAGTCATGTGGTCGGCGGAATCATTTCCCCTGCATTTTGCCTACTTTTTGGCACTACTTGCTCGTAAGGTGCATGTTGTTTTTAAGCTTATTTTCAGAACCACGGAGAGCACGAGTGCAGTGTGATTCACCACAAAATTCCATTTGGGATTGAGGCCGTTTTTAGGTGTCAAAACGTTTTGAGATGAAACTAAAATGTTGAATGGTTTGATCTGTTGTGTTGAACTGTGTTGGCAGCTATTATCAGCGCAAGCCTCATTAGGATGAGTTTTTTGGGGTTTTTTTCTTAGCGGCTTTTACTTCTCCTCTGTGTATAACTATCTTGATGGGAGTATGTTTTGACATTTACGTTCTCATTCATTAGTGACCAGATAGCGTAGACCTGATAACAGGAGATGCTGTGACAGACATGACGAATTTGGTTGAAGATTTCAATGGCCCTGGAACATATCAGAGCAATGCTGGTAATGGCTGTGGCTAGATTGTTTTAACTTGAACGTAAGCAGCCGTCTCTCCAAGGAGCTGAATGTTGTAAGGAATGGTTGAAATTAGGTGAAATATTCTGAATTTGATTAAGTGCCAAAAAAAAGAAACGTATAATAATAAGAAAATGATAATAATGTTGTCATTTCTCTTTTACACACTTTATCTGTTTTTCTTGTTTGGTTACGGGCCGCTTACACTCCGTAACTCCCAACTTTGGATGTGTACGCTGTGTTTTTTGTTAGTTTTTTTTGTATTTATTACAAGGCACTTGTTCCTTTCAGTGAATCCTTTGAACCGCTGCTGCTTTCAGTGAGAAGAGATTGGCCATTTTCTGCTGAAATTACCCTGCTTGAGAAGTTTAATGGGTTAGTCTCTGGAGACGGAGGACACTGCAAATAGTGCATCATTTGTATCATTCATGGGGCTGCTGCGAATGACCGCGCGATCATCACTTCGCTTCACACTCGACGTCGCGTGCGCCCAAAACCGCCACCTCTCATGGAGAGGGACTGTCTATCTCGACGAGTGTAATTCCCTCCGTTCAAACCTACGTTTTGACATGTTGAGCTGTTGCGTTGATAACGATGAACAGATTTTGTTACTTTGAAGGTCTCGCGTTGAACGGTGACACGCGAAGAGTTACGAACGCTCAAAGCACAATCTCTCAGCCACAAGTACAAACCGGACTCAAGGAGCCAAACTCGATGCCGCCGAGCCGCGGGGATTTATTGTCATGCTCGACACTGGCATCCTGCGGTGGCTCCCACCGTTAGTTACTGCGCTCTCAAGGGTGAACGCCAAGTTTTCCTTTCTTGGCAAGAGGGTTTTTATGCAACAAATACGTCATTTTTATTGCAAAGTGCGAAAAGTCTGAGCCAGCAGCAATCTTCCATGCATACCGTAACACAGGATGTACCGTACGTACGGACATCAAGGTCATAATTATACAGTAATACGTCACTGCAACATTTACAGGAACAAGGAAAGCACCTCTTAAGACAGACAGCCATAGTGCGAGCCATCCCATGTATTTTATTCGGATGAATGTTTAAACGAGTCGGTAGATTGACGCTGTATGTGCTTGGATTCTTGGTTCACACATTTTAGAGACGGAGCCTCGAGGCTGTAAAGTTTTTTTTGCGTGGATCACACTAACACAATGTGAAGGTCAAACTTTACACTGCCTGCACTTGCTTGGGCGACCATGAAGTATAACGATACTGTGTTCAGAGGCGCGTTCTAAAAGTCGGGGCAGTGATGTATGATGAGGTTTGGATCGATAAGTTGGTTTTTCACGAAAACTGATTCGTTATGTGTTTCGTGGCTGAAGGTTTACTGGGAAAAAATAATGATAGTCGAGGAAAATAAAGCACTCCATGCTTTCATAAGTTCCATGCTTTTATGAGTTAAATATTTTAGAAGGCAGTGACGCATAAATTCATGCCAGCAAATCATGTCAGCGTGCCCCGGAGTCGCTTAAAATATGCACAATGCCCAATAACCCCAAAACACGTAGTGTTTGATTTATTTAGGGGTCGAAAATGTTGTATACCGAAGCGAGTAACTCTCAAACACTAGAGGTAAAACTGCAGGCAGGACAATAACGCGACGAGCGCCTCAACCGAGCAACATTGTCGTTCTGAATGAGTCATAAAGTCAACAAGCAAGAAGCAAGTTGAATTTGGCAGGGGGGGCGCAAGGCCAAGGACAGGGAGAGGGGGGTGGTAACTTCAAAGAGTGAATAACAATAGAGTGGATGCTAATTAAAATAAATCAGATGTCCTCACAGCTTGTGGGCCAAGCCGGTGTGGGACAGAATCCCGTCCGACTCCATCAGCCCTGCATCCCTCCCGGTCAATGAAGGACAAGGTGGACAGGATGAGCGCCGACACGTATTAATTTTGTGTTGTAAACATCCATCGCTGTGAAGGACACGCTCGCCTATAATCGTCGATGAGAGAGAGCGCAAAGGCAAACCTCTTTTTTTTTTTCTATTAAAGGGGAGTGCTTGATAATCCGAAAGTACATTGTACATTTTACAATGTACAACTGTCAGAGAGAATGACACAAACCAGTTATGTCAAGTGGTCAAATCCCATATGTGCCCGAGTAAATTTCAATTCTTTTTTAGACGCTAGGCATGGTTTTCATCATCGTCTTGTCGTTTGTGTTCTTAAGGAAGAGATATTTTGTCTCCGGTTTGCCTGTGTTCTGCGTTCATTTCATCCCGTGCATGAGAACAGGCTCACTGCAACAGCAATATCACCCAGGGGAAATTAGGGGGGGGGGGGTGGCTATCACGGAGAAATCGCACGCAAGCCAGATTATTCTGATCCACTTCCTGCCGAAAATGATGAGGGCCTTGAGCGGCAAACGCTGCCAATCAATGCCTGCGCACATCAAAGCCCCCCGTCTCCCGTCTAATTGGCGGGCGACAAAGAGACGCGAAGCGGACGCGAGTTCGCACAGATGGACGTGCTGTCTGAGAGCCGCTCCGCCCGCACTCCACCGTCTACCTGAGGCCGAGTATTGTCAGCGGGATTCCCGGCGGTGAAACGTGGGCCCGGCCTCTCCCTGCAATGCTGCTGAGTTGCCATAATTGATCTCCGTGGGTTTACTAGTGACTGATTTGACACTTTTAATGAGGGCGGTCGAGAAGAGTTTGACTCATACCTCGGAAATAGCCTTTTTCAAGAATATTATTCCCACATTTGAAGCTGTGATTTTTTCCATGTCATGCACCCTAGTGGGGAAAACCTGTCCCCAAACACCTAACTAACCCTGACCCCTCACTCTAAACCACTCAAGTAACCTGCTGACGATGATTAACACTATGAGAAAATCAAACAGGCCTCCCCAAGTCCAGGCAGTTCCCACAGAGCTAGATGAGGCACCCAATAGGAAATGCGTCTTGTTTTATGAATCGCAAATTGTGGCAGTGGCTACACAGTGGCTACACAAGGGAGTGATTTAAAAGATTATTATTATTATTATTTTATATATATGTATTTTTTTTTCCTATACACAAATCCCACAAAAAGTCCTGACTCTGCCGGGCCGACACATCCTTTGATACCTTGACAACTTAAATTATTAAAATGTAGAGAGCGCTATGTAGTCATTTTTTTGGGATTGCATATTTATGTATTGTCTGTGCCTTCATGGTGACGCCCTTAGATGTCACCCGTTGACAGTTGGGCTTACCACTGTGACTTTAAAAGCAACGGTGCACTATGGCACAAAGGAGTAAGTCACATTAGGTGCATTTTTTATGAAATTTGGTGGCAAACCATGAACTGTAGAATATAGCCAACATTATCCTGAATTTAATGGAACGTAAAACAGGATTTTACACTGTATAAATACTGTGGCTTGTTTGGCCATGAATCTTGGCATCAGATCTCTTAATACGGCTCGATTCAATTGGGACACCTCAGTCTGTGATCGACTCAGTCTGGGAGACAGTGTGCTAATTGTGTTCATCAAGGGACAAGTTATGAACGCAGCTTCGGAGGATTGTGAAGTGGCATCGGGAAGATATTAAGTTCGAATTTATACCAATAATGACGCGCTCAAATTGTACAAAGACAAAAAGAGACGGGGAGTGTTGGCTTTCGCCCTGTGTCAGGCCGCGCACGGGAATATCTCTGTGTTCCACAAAGGACAGGGGAAGACGGGATGGGGTGTTGTTCTGCTGTTGCTCACCTGTCGCTGCCTCTGCTGGGACGGTCATCTCCCAGACGCTGATCACAAGCACCATTACGAGTAGAGCCCCTTTACTTCCGATGCGCATGTATCGCTCAATCATCCTGGGGAGACAAAGGTTTGTTGTGTCATTTATTACAGCAGCAGTTTTCACCCGTTAACAGCATTTGTTTTTTGGCATTTTAAACCAAGTAGCCCTGTAAGCCTCTGCTCTGCCATGTTTCCTTATGAGCCCTGGTGTTGGATTTGAAGGATTTCTTTAATGGGGGCACGGAGCAGGAAGAGGGTGCTCTCTCCTCCGACGCCCCGCTTTCCTTCACAGCGGCTTATAGATGGTCTTAACGCATATTTGCTCTCGCCGCACAGAGATACGGGCGCCTTATCCCCCTTCCTGCTTTTCAAAACAATCTACAGCTGTGGTGCGAATGTGCCCCGTCTCACCGCGTCTCCAAATCCTTTTTTCCCCGCCGTCCCCCGCACCTCCTCCCGCGCTCTCCTCCTCCAACAGAGGGTGCTTGCAGCGGGAGCTTGAACAGAAGGTGAAGACCCTCTGCTGCCCCAGCAGGCTTTTTTTCGAGCCTCTCTGGGCTCTACAGCGGAGTGGAAGGAGCGAGCGGCTTATCCCCCCCCCCCCCCCCCCCCCCCTATCCCCCCCCCCCCCTCCCTCCACCGTATCTTTTCCTCCGCACTGCCTCGTCCTAATGAAGTGTGCTGGGGCCTCGTTGCATAAACCATCTGGCACGCTGCGTTATCACTGACAGACAACTATCAAATTTCAATCGGGGATGCAGGAGTGGTGCGGTAATTACTGGAAGATGCGCGGTGTCGTATGGCGCGAGCGTACAATGTTACAAGCTGCGTTTACGCCTTATTTACCGTCTCCCGCATCTCGTCTGCCTTCCTCATTGACATATAGATTGGCCAAACCTCGTCGGGGTTCTCAGATTATTTGTGTAATTAAGTTTTATTTTGGCAAGGCGAACATGACCTTTCAAAGGGATTTTTTATATTTATATATATATACCTGCCAGTGTCTCACAGGAATTAGAATATAGTGAGTCAGTGTCTCAGAGGTTCTGTGTGCCCTCTGCAATTATAAATAAGTTGTCTGTCATCATGCAGGGATGGCAACACAAATGAGGGAAGATGGAGATGAATCTGTTCTTGCATACATTCTGTTCGCGCACACATAAAAGCACATTGCAATCGGTCTTGTTGGCTTTTTATCTTTTATCTCGTAATTATGAACAAGGAAATGAAGAAGGACATGCGCAGATTTTTTACCAGACTGAATATCCTCTCTCCAGCATGAGGAGTATTTTAAAAGGCATTTATTCATTCAAGTGTTGACCCAAAATGCATATTTGATGATGCAATTCATTTGTTCCTGCTCTTATGATCTACATTTAAGCAAATACACTCTACTAGTTTTTTCTTGTTTCATTTGTAATGTATTCACACTTAATGACAACATTTCAGAGAGAAAGAGGAATACACTTACATGCACTAAGATGAGAAAGAAAAACTCTATGACTACATCATGATGTATTCACTTTTCATTGAACGAAAATTGATCTCCAATTTATCACAGACAATGTGGAAGTTGTAAATATACCACGAGAGGTAAATGTTCTGGACATATTGGACATGGTGCGCGCCACCTCCTCTGACGGGCAGCATTTGATGATATCATAAAATCCACAGCAACATTATTGAGCCAAATGTAGAAGGTACAGTGCCGTGAGGAGTTGCAGTTTACTTTCGTTCATACCATCATTTTCCTGATTAGTAACATCTGTACATGACTCAGAAGGCGTGCTGGGCTGGTGGCAATACCTGAACGTCAGGTTATTTGGCCTCTATAAACACACCAAACACCTACATGGAACCCTGGTGATGTGTCGTGATCTTCGCGATTGGTTTTCTAATCACAGTAATGACCTAAACCTCCAAAGAGGCCGAGATTGTTGTCTTCATGACACGTAATGGGCAGTTGGAGGTAGCTGGATCGAGACATGGGCGGAAATTGTCTCAAACAGTGAGTGTGATTGTGATGTAATAGAGGTTTACGTATTTGCCGGAATAGACCTCAAATTGCACATCTTGGTGTTTTTTATTGGATCGGTAGGGGCTAATGTTCACCTTCGTGGCGACCGATTTATAGGCACGAGTTTGCCCGAAGAATTGGACCCTGGACTGAAATGGTGGCCGGCCGGTGTTGCTGCGCAATTCACGGCGATGATGATGTGTTTGTGGGTCATCGGTGACGGCGCCGGGTTGAAGCGATGCGGCATCATTTGTTGTGCGCCGTGTAAGGGTGCAATTCTGTAAATGACACCTCATTGTCCCTGAATGTGCTGTGTTGTCATTGGTTTCGGCAGAGCGAGTCGCTGTAGATTTGTTACGGTTTGAGGCCGTTTGACACCCTGACCTTGACTCCAAGGTCTTCTGCAACTTTAACAAAATACAGACAAAATAATGTAGCGTGGGTCGAGGAGACCGGGCCAACGTTGGTTTTTCTTCTGCTCCCTTATTGCAAAGATAACACAACAAGGTGACCCAGCCCGTATGCAGTTCATTTTTCTATCTGCTGCTTTCAAACGCCGTATGTTGGCTCTTTCCTGCTGCACAATAAGCGATATGTTTTGCTTTCACACCTTCCGACGGTGCTGCAACCGTGTGACTCAAGGCAGCTTCTCCATCTGTCGCCTCGCAGTTTTTCAAAGGGTTGGGAAAGCGTCTACCTCGGTTCCCAAAAACCAATCGGAACATAGAACGTAAATAGCTGTAAATCCTCATTTTAAGGATGCAAAATCGTACGCCAACCAACGGATTAATTGCCTGCGTGTGGGCAGAAGAGGCGGGGAATGTTTTCATCATGCCTCGGCGTCACGGTGAATCAGTGCATGGTTCAGTTTCACAGCTTTCATCGGCGCCATTAACAGACACAGCAGTGCGTACTGTACTACTACCCACCAGCACCACAGAGCAGGCAAACAAAGACGTCAAGCAGCCGATGCACCGGCTTCGAGCCGCTAAAGGGCCAGACATTTCCCTGTGACAAGAGCGAGGCCAAAAGCGAAGCTCAAAAGAGGGTGTGAATGTTGGGAGAACATTGCTCCAAACCAGGGCCAGCTTTGCTCCATATCTACTGGATGCGTCGTTAATTATCCGCTAACGCAATTTACTTAGGTACTTTATGAGGTGATTATGTGTGGGTGTATTCATTTATACTAATAATAATAATAATAATCCCTTCAGATGCGGACGCTTTCAATGCATGCGAGCAAAGTGTTTAAAACAGAGCTGCAACACTTAGAAGCATGATCCAGTTTTACGCATTTATTTGATACGAAATGAATCCAGGTAGCTGTGCAAAGTCTCCAGTGGCTGCTTTTGTGCTAAAGACTTCACTCAAGCGCTGACTCGCAAACCAACTGCGGCGGTTCAACATTTTAATCATGTGCATTTGGCCGACAGCAGTTCATTTATAATGGACGCCTTTTGTCGCGCGAAAGAATCTCGAGTGAGCGCCGCACTTTATTGCCGAAAGTACGAAACGTGGACTGCGTGTTGAAGTTTGGAGGGCGGCAGTACTTGTAATTTGTTTTTATCCAATGATTGTCCCCAGTGCTTCATTTCTCCCATTGCCTTTTCTGGTCTGCAGTGTATCATGCGTTGCAGTTGAAGACACTTTCAAATGCAAATGATACCTTTGCATATCCTTTTCACTGGCACCAACTCGGTTGTATTGGTGTCCTCCAATTTATCCAAAGATTAGACTTTTTATCCCTTTGTTATGAGTTGGATCCGTTGTGTGGTGTCTGAGCCTGCGGTGCGGATCATTGGATTTCCTTTCTAGTACAAAGTGAATTTGTTTAAAGCTGAATGAAGCAAGGAATTCCGCTCTCCGACCAATCCTCTGATCGTCTCGGCCGCTTGGTCCTGCCCTCCCACTCCCCTCCTTTTTCCGTGAAACAAATTGAACTGCAGCGGACCGGCGAGCCCACTCGAGGACTGACCTTGGTGGGAGGACGCGCGCTAACTGAGGAGCTGTCACTTCTGAAAAGACTTCACCCAAATGGAAAAAAAATGATCTACTCTAGCAACTGCAGCAAAGTCCCACCTCAATTAAATCAAAAGCAATGGTGGCATTAGCCGACTGCAGACACGCTGTCGACCTCATCTCCTGTGTTTGTCCCTTCGCCACACACACACGCACGCACGCACACCAATAACCCAACATTAATAAGGCAAAACATTTGTTTTCTTGCTCCATTATTTTTTCATACGTTCTAGTTAATACAATTAGGCAGTTTGTGTTTTCACCGTAGTTTTTTTTTTATGTGCTGCAAAGGAGGAACGAAAGAATGAAAAACAACCACATTTGGTACGCTGCTGTCTAGAGACACAATGAAGAAACTCAGTACTTTTTTTGCAGCCGTACCAACGAGGAGCCTATTCTTCTCCTGCTTGCTATTAAAGGTCTTCTGTCCTCTTAACAGCTAATTAACCTGCTACCTAACACAGAGACTATATCCAGCATAGTCCCAGTCCCACACCTAAATTCTAAAATACACTATTAGTACTAGTATTTGAAATTAAATTACATTTCATGGGGAAATGTAACTCCGCACCGGTGTCATTTCAGCTGTTACCGCATAATTGAGAAAGGTAAAAGTGGTCCATATTTTTCTAGTTCATTTTATATTTGATTTTGCAACAGGGCGACGCTAAAGACTCGAGTAACGGCACGGGTTATCTGTAGATCCAGCATCTGACCTCTTTTCTCGTTGTCGTCCCATTTGTGTCACTTATTTCCTACTTTGATGGGTTTGCAGGAACCCACAATGCTTTTCATTAGCGAGTAAAGGACTCCATCAACCTTGGCCTATTAATAGTTAATATTGTTTGCAAAGCAGGAAGAAAACTGGGTAATTCATTCAACCGCAGCTCACTGCAGACTGAAGCCCCCCTGTTTTATGGCAAAGCGTCCATACAAAAATATATTTTGCGACAAGACAACTATAACTACAAAAAAAAGTAACTGAAAGATTTAATGCCACTTATTGGTTTTGGTGGATTTCTTCTTCTGTTGACTCAATTGAAGGCAGATAGACTAGGTTGACACTGCAGACGTTATAAAACGTTTAAAGATTTACCTTTAATGTAAAATATGCCCGTTTCTTAGTCAAATAAAATTGCGTGAAATATGATTTCATTCCGCAGATTGCACTATGGATAACCCTTTATGCCTTGTTTTTATGTACACAAAGGTCAATTAATTATCCCCTCCAAATAAATGATGTATGTAAAAAAAAAAAAACTTCCTCACCATTGGTAAACTGGTAACTGCTTTAAAACTGCCTACATCCTTATGCCCAGCTATTCAGACTATTACAGGCTCATAAGACGGTCATATAGATTTCCATAAATATCAATCCTGTAAGCAGCTTTAACAGCAAGCGTTAATGTGCTTTCCTCCCATGCCAGTAATCATTTAAATAGTGGAAGATTTAATTTTCGGCTTCCTCTCAATTGTCAAAAGTTGCACCCTTGAAATGCACGAGGCAAGTCTGTAATCCACAGTATCGGAGAGATTGAAGGGATGGCCGTTACCGAACTGTAAAAACTGGCCTCTCCCTCGCTGTTTTTGCAGCTGGAGTCGATGTCGGGATTACGCCCCCCTTCCCCTAACCCCGCGGCCCTATCTCAGTCTTTACTTGGACCGTGACAGAGAAACTGTCACTGTCGGACGGCTGCGGGGAGCCGATTGCTCCGTCGCAGCGCAAACGCAGATGTTCCCATCTGACAGCTGAGGAGCAATGCTCTCAACCCTGTCACGCCAAACTGGGGGGGGGGGCGTTTGTCACACGCCCCGGCGAAACATCTGCTGCGAATCCCGCTCCGTTCGCTTCATAAACAAGACGAGACAGCCGTCGCGGCGAAGTTGATGTACGATTTTTACACAGGTCTGTTAACGGATGCTGGCTGTGGTGCGATGTCCTGACGACCCGCTAATCATAAAGTTACCGGCTGCGGCGGCACTGTGCGAAACTCGCGTTCTGTCACGCGACACCGTCAGTGGCTCGGTTCACTCCTCGGGGCCTTTAACGCGCACTCCTGATTTGCCACTCATATCTGATTACATCTGCATGACTGTTTGTATCCGCTCTGCCTCGTAATCTTTATCACAGAGCAACGCCCTGACAGCTCTGGGAAGTATCCACGTGACAGAGATAAATGTGTCTTTGTATCGTTGTTTTTTTTTTCCAGTTACAGCTTTTTCTTTTTAACCTTTTTTTTCTAAATTCCCTCAAATCTCCAATCGGTGCACGGATCGCCATACTAACTTTCTGCTAAGGTTTTGTGTGCTGCAGGAATGAGCTCTTTGTGAGCTAAGTTTGGTTTCAGTGAACACGGGTGGGCTCATCCCCTCTGGTTCTGATGAAAACTACACAAAAAAAAAAGACTCCCCAAAAACCACAGCTCGCACCTGAGTGTAAATGACATCTCGGGACACCTCCGTCTGCAGTGTGGATGCAGGACAGGCGAGGGAGGCCTTGAGCGAATATCGGCAGCGTTACCCGACACCGACGCTAAGTGCCCTTTCAGGGAGTTAACCACCAAAACGACCTTCCGTAACGACACGTCCAGATGCTATCGGAGAGGCCGCGCTCATCAAAACCACAGCCGCCAAATGGCCTCAACCTTAGTTTTCCTTTTGATCAAAATGTCGCAGTCCCGTGATCCAGGGCGCTATTTCAGTCTAAACCCTAACCTACCTTCAAATGTTGCCTTGCACCATCAGCCTTTTTGGTGCCCCGGTCCCTGTGAGCGTTATCTCGCTTGTTCACTTTTTCATTTTCCATATCTGATAATGCAACGGCTTATTGTTTGCCTCCCTGTAATTGCTCTCTTAGCTGAGGCTTTATGAATTATCGATGAGCACAGTTTAAATATTTTAGTAAAAAATAACACGTTTCTGGCACAGTTTATGCTTTTTGCACTTGTACTTCTGCACATCTCACACGTAAGCGCGCATCTTGACCAAATACCACAAGATACTTCTTATAATTATGCATTCGATTTCACATCCAGTCAACACTAAGGGGGCGGGTTATTCCTGATTTGGACGTTGCATTTACTGCTTTTGTGTGATGTTACATTAAAGCATAGTCTAACGTGTTGGTAATTACATTCTCAGTAGTTCTTTTGTTTTTTTGCTGCTCAGGACGGCAATCGGAGAATAATCCACAGGTTCCAAATTTCATAAAGCCAAACCTTTCCATGAAGGGCATGCAGGGAATGATGGCAAACTGTCAAAGCTGCACCAAGGTCCAAAGCAGGTTAAATCCCAGAGGGGCGTTTGGCCAGCTTTTCGAAAAATATATATTGATGTTACTCTCTGCTGTCAGCGTGTCCTCGCGGCCACGGAGACCGTCCAGCAACAGGGAATACGATGTGGGTTTGAGCCCTGCGACAGCACGGTGTCCTTGTGTGAGATGCCCGAGGAGTGGATGAGTGTGTCAGCTCAATGACCGCAGAACAACATGGGGGATGATAAATAAATGATGTATGAAAAAATGTATATTTAGCCCTGAAAGCCGCTCAGGTGTGTGGGAGACAGCAAGAAGCTTTAAATGGGAAATCAATTTCAATTTTGTTGTCGCCATTTCATTCATGCTTTTGTTTGTGTGTTTGTCAAGTTAGGCGTCGTGCTTTCCGTATCTCTGCTTTGTCACATATGCATACTCAAAAATGACAATTCCTTTGACAATTTGTGGCAGTGTAGCTCGAGGATGGCAGAACATGGATAAGATAATTCACCTCATATTAAGAGAGATGGATATGTTTTAAGTTATGAGAATTGAATATGTTTTCTACTTGCATTTAATCCAATTAACTGAACCTCTAGTATACGTGAATAGGTTGTGTACAACCTATTCTGAAAACCACATGTTGTTCCATTTTGTGTTGGCTTGCTCAGTCTGAAATCATTTGGTAAATTGTATGGTGTGTGGTGTGCTTGGGTAATGGATCTCATCGTGATTCTTCGGGTTAGGTAGGCTTGTCATTGTAAAGTGGGAAAAATAAATCTGCCTGTCGGCTCCGTTAAGGCCGTTGCGAAGCTTTTGCCATAAGGCTCACTATAGTGGTGCACCAGAAATGTGCCACAATATCACCACACAAAGAATCACTGGGTGTAACTGAATGACTGGCGGTATCTTGGCTGCACACACGAGACAAAAAGTTGTTGTTGGTGTAAAATGTGACTGTGAATTGATATACCTTCATGTATAGATGTACATATTTACATATCATAAATTGGATTGCATATTTTCAATTCTCAATACACTTGCATATCTGTGTACAGATTCATGGATTTTTCCTTTTATTATGCACACACCGAGTGCTGTACAGGTACACAACTCCCCACTCAGTTTTTCGACAATTACAGGCCCATGAATGTACTTGTGCGCAAACAAATGAGACCCTGATGTGATTAGTTTAGAGGGAGCTTTAGGCTGTGGCGGCTTCGTGATCGGCATTTGCATAAACAACCGAAACACACTCGAATTACTGCTAAATGTAGACTGCGGTGCGGGGGGGCAGGAGGCCTCGGCTACAGCAACGCAACTGGTATTCACTTCACTTCACTTCACTTCAAATTCACACCGGGGCCGGGTTTCTCTTGAAAGACGCGGGAACTAAAAGCTGCTTAAGAAATCAAATGGGAGGATAGAAATATACGTTACACTCCGAGGTAGCCAGGCCATTTATCATCGTTACTAAACAAACAGCCAGCGTCGAGTGCATGTGAGTGTGAAAGCGCAACGCTCTCTTGATATTCCCTGCACCTTTCGTCTCTGACGAGCGGAAGCACCTGGAAGAGCCACGGCAAGTTTTCTTGTCTCTTTGAAATGATTACAATGGAGTGCATTATGCAAGTGAAGTGTTTCTACCCAATACTCCTGATATAATTGGCTTAAGATCCCATCTGCGTTTTTTCAGAGGGAAGATGCGTGAGAAAAAACTTTGCAACGGAGCCACGGAGGAATGTCGTGTCACTTGAAAATATCATGATATGCCCACGCTCAATGTGCAGTTGTGAGAGCCATATCTGCCTCTGTTTTGGTTCGGCTGAAAAGGCCGACAAAGTGTTCATGAGACGTTTTAATCGCACAGCAAATGGGGCACCCAGAAGAGATCTCAATCGAGCTCTCCCAGCCACGTTAAACCGAGTCTGTCCTCAAGCCGTCTTCATTTAACTTTCCATTCTGATTCTGACCGTTTCACTCGACTATAAAATGCTCTCTCTGATGACAGGCTCCGCACGCTCCCGGCCGCAGCGTACTCCCTTCGGTCTGTGTGATCGCCAAAAAAAACAACACAAAAAAGATCATTCCCACCTCGGATTAGCTGCAGCCAATTTGCACAGCGCACTTTGACGGGAAGAAAAGGTGAGGAGTAAGGTGCCGGGGCACGGGGGAAATCTTTTTTTAGGCATCTAATGAAACTCCTCAACGCCGCACCGACGACGAGAGAGAAGTTGACGATTAGACAGGCGATTATGATTGTCTTTAATTAGCTCCCTAGCCCTGGTATATTTATATATTATTTTATACTTTTGGTTCTTCTGGGTCTTCACTGAGCGTGCACATTTGACGCCTCCCACTCAGGTATTACGTCACAGTGTGCACTTGTGCAGGACGAGGGAATGTGGATACTTTGTGAGAAATTGGAGTCACTCGAACTATTTAACTCATGTATGTTGCTTTCAACATATATACTTTTTTTTTTTTTCATTTTGTGATAAACCTGTCACTGATTTAAGCCAATAGTGCACTGCTATGTGTAATAAGTACCACAGTGTGCCACATGTTTACGTGTGTGCACGCGCATAGTTATACAGTGGCTCTTCAGTCGTGATACAGCTTAGATTGACCTGTGATCGGTCAGCAACGTACTGTATATCTGTTGCTCGTTGCCGCTTTGCAGACTACGACGTCCCCAGGGCAAGACCCGCAAAATCCATATCCACAATACTTTTGCTTTCAGTGGGAGGAAGTGACACCAAGGTGTGTGTGTGTGTTTGCGTGTTTGTGACTGTGGTGGGGGGCCAAAAGTGAAACGGCACAGCCCTGCAGTTTAACTGATCCACACACTCCCCCGGGTGACCCTGTCTGACTTGAAGCACTGCGGAGGGCCACACCGACTCTGATTAGGGCCGACCATCTCTCCAAAGGTCGACTGTGTCTGCAAGGAGAGAATGGCTCGGGCCAGAGACCGAGGGAGGGGTAATAAAAAAAATATATATATATATAATTACATCGAGCAATTAAGCGCACAAGCTTCAAAAATGTAATCACACCTGCTTTTTGTTGTTGTGGCGCTCCTCTTGCCGCTGTTTTACATCACGCACAACGAGGCTGAAGTTATTTTTGCCGTGGCCCTCGCGAGGCTTATAATCCAGGCTAAGTGACAGGCTAATTTGTGGTATTAGATTGCTTTCATTGGGTCGTTTGGGCCTGCTTTGGACGTTGGCGATATGAAAAGGCTGCTCTGCCTCAGCGGTCACATTGACTCGTTTGCAGTGTGACTGCTGGGAGGCTGTAAGCGTGAGGAGAGATTGGGGGGGGGGGGGGGGGGGGGGGGGGGGGGGGGGGAGGGGGGGGGGGGGGGGGGGGGGGGGGGGGGGGGGGGCTGTCTCTCTCTCCGAGGCCATATTTCCACAGTCATGTTCAATCTCCTCACTGCAGATGGAGAGAGAGCAAAAAGAGAATGGAGCTGAAGCTTGCCGGGGAAACTTCCACCCAGCTGGATTTCGTCTTTTTAGAATCAGTGACAAGTACTATTTTGAATTTAAGATCGATGGAATGAGTGCCATAGGATTCTGCAGGTGTGCAAAAGCTCTCGAAAGTCGGCTCTTGTGGCGCAATCGTGAGACAGAAGCTTCCTGTACAATTAGAAAAAGAATTCAAAGCAAAGGCTTAGTGTGCATGGGGGTGATGACATTATTAGCGCCGAGCCGAAGCCTCAAGATGTACTCGTGCGCAAGTCTGTTTTTCTTTTCACAATATGACGGCACCCGAGCGAAGTCGTCGCACCGCTGATGACCATTTGGCGTCAAGCTATGAAATGCAATAGAAAAACGGAAGATTAGTTTGAATTAATCCGCAACTTTTCCCATTTTCATGCAGCAAAAAAAAAGTCTAAATGAAAGGATATGGAAATCCAGCAGAGCACAGCGGAACTAATGGCTTGGCAGTTCTCCCCCTGCAATGAGAAGGGACTAATGGATCCGCGGCCCCTCGCTAAGATGGCTGAGCTAGATTGTATGTGGACTTAAGTGATTAAGAACATGGGGGTCCCCCCCTCCCATCCCCCTTTTGTAAGATAAAATGTAATATATGGCAATTCATGCTAAAATAGGAAATTTCTCATTTAAGGAATCCATCACTGCCGCAGGGAATTGGGCGCACAAATCCGATCTCACGTTAGAAAAAAAATAACGTATGCTATTCGAATGCATCCTGGAAATGACATGGCTGCAGCGCGGACAGCAGAGCACTTTTGACTGTCACTGATGGTTTTTTTCTCCAAAAAACCCCCAACTTCTCATAAATGAGGTCATTTCAACTGTTGCAGTGATTCACCTCATTCACTCTGATTTTAACACACCTGTGCGTATAGTGTTGCACATTGTTGACCTACTTGGGTAAAAAAAAAAATAATAATCCTTGACGCGAGGTGGAGGATTTCTAAATGAGGACCGATGGCTCCGATTTGTGCTGACTTGCAGTTTTCAATTACCCGAAACAGACAAGAGTCCCTTCGGCTACAAAGTTATCAATCACCCGTCTGAGTAGATTTATCTCACCATGTTGGGCACATTTTTATTTTGAGTTTAATTATCAGTCGTTAATCCTACATCCAACCCTTTGAGTAACAGTCATCACTGACAGTGTTGAATTATAAAGATGGACATGATGTATCTCAGCAATTTATAAGAGGCAAAAAAGTGAGACTGTGTTTTACCATGAAGTGGTGAAAGCGGATGATTTATTCATCTTACCTAATTAAGCCAGCGTTGTTGCACATTTATTTATTAGGGTTGCGCTGAAGGCCCCTCGTGCGTATTGCTGCATAAAATGTGCCATGGGTTCAGAAGGCAGAGATTGAATAACTGGAGTCGTAACATGGTCCTTCATTGTTCTTATTAATATTATTGCATCGTCATTTAACAATATGTCATGTCTCACAAGAAGAAGATATGATAGCGCATTATGTAATGTTGTGTTATCTGAGAGTTGATTGCCCCACCAGGCTTTATTAGATTTTCAAGCCAGGGTAAGACACGATTGAATGTATTTCGCCGAGTTATTGCATCGTCTATCAACCGATAATGGGAAAGACCAGAGGGTGTGCGTGCACGAGCCTGCGTGCGCGCTCGCACATGCATGCCACGGCTGATCCCTCAAATGAACTTAATATGACAAATTGCAAAGTTCCATGTTACAAATGTGATACTAAACCTTTCACACAAATTTCTTCAGCCCTGATAAAAGGATAAGTTGCAGATTTGTATCCACAGAACAAAGTGGGTCTTTTTTTTTTGTTGCTACTTCCAAAAACAACTATGGCCAAGTCTAGAGAACCGAAACAACCTTGTTCGGTGCAGATAAGAAAAAGTTCACCCTCATGATTTGAGACAAATAAAAACTCCAATACCTGGTGTGCACTTGTCCGGACCTTCTCCCCGTGAATTTTCTTGAGGAACTTCAGAATCCCTGTTTTAATTTGGCCCCAATCGTAGATTGTTTGAGGCTATCTCAGCAAATAACTACTCTCCTACTCTCGTGTCCGAGACGTGAACCTCAGTAGCATACTCTTCCAATTCAACTCAAGTAAACCTGACATGGCTGATTTGAGGAATTTCTTTTCTAGTTAGACCAACTTTAGTTTCATCCAAAACGGCTGCGGGAAGAAAAAAAAAATGAACCCCCCCCCCCTCCTCGCTCAGGAGGACATTCAGAAAAAAGTAGAGGGTGGGAGTGCCTGAGTGCGTGCGTGCCATCTGAAACTGCCACTTCGCGGCACCCCAATCAACTTCGACAGGTGCCGGCAGATAATTGGGCGCCACGCTGACTACAAGCACAGTGCCGCTGTCTCCGCGAGCTCATTACTATCACTCAGAAGTTCCCTCCCCGAGAAACCTCCTGAGCCACATGACTCCACACGTTTGGTAAACCGACGATTGTCGCGTCTTGAGATTACAGCACGAAAGGGCCTGTCACTTTCCCCAAGTTGTTGAAGTGCGGGGCTGGACAGGGCTAAGGGGCTGGGAACCATGCGGCTCAATGCATATCTGCTGCACGTACGCGGGGCTACCGCATATTTCAAACATAAGGCAGATGTATATCGAGCGCATATTAGATGGTGACGACCGCTTTGCCGGAGTTGAGATTCTTTTTTGCCTCATTTTCCGAAATTGCTTGTCACGGATGGATGATTTTTGTTTATAAGGCGGCTCGTATTGCTCGATGAGACAATAGGGGGGAAAAAACGAGTAAATACAAAAAGAAGGATTCCGCTGGGAGAATAGGATTTTGTGACTACCCTTCACCAACAACACTTTATTTCACAAATACTGCGAGTAGCCGAGCTGTCCAGATGGTTTCCTATTATTTTGTAAGGTTTTCTGATTTGTCCGTCGGTCTTATCGATGTTTTGGGCCGGACGCACGCAGCCTTGGACGAAATAAAGTCCTCCGCCGCCCAGCTGTCAGTGTCGTTACCTTGAGCACTACTCCTAAGTGGAGCAGTTTAAAACGCGAGTACGTTTTCCATCTTACTGGCTCACAATGGGCCTGTGTTTTTTATTTTTTTTTAAATTTTCGTAAATCCACTGGAGCCCACAGCGGCGGTAGCCGGCGAGTATCTCGCCGATATGGCCGGAAAGGCGTGAACTTTATGTGTGCTATCGCGGCTTCGATAGCAGTCGGAAAAGCGATAATTATTAAATGCCCCCACAACATTGTGTCGTTCGATTGAGTCATGCCCTGGTGTTAACCGATTTCATATCTGTGGAGAACTCTGAGACCGGGAGGCATTATTAAACTCTCAGACACGAAGGGTGGCATGGGGGGTTGGGGGGTGGAGGGGGGTTCCTGTGCATGGGGGGGGGGGGGGGGGGGGGGGGTCCTCGGCTTCGATAGCAGTCGGAAAAGCGATAATTATTAAATGCCCCCACAACATTGTGTCGTTCGATTGAGTCATGCCCTGGTGTTAACCGATTTCATATCTGTGGAGAACTCTGAGACCGGGAGGCATTATTAAACTCTCAGACACGAAGGGTGGCATGGGGGGTTGGGGGGTGGAGGGGGGTTCCTGTGCATTTACAAGTCGACTGTATCTTTGTCCCTGATTATTTGCTCGATGGACAGAAGCCAAAGACCCGGGGGGACAGGATAACAATATCCGAGTGAGCAATCAGGCTTTTATTACAAAATGCGTTCTGATCGGGCACAGACGCCTGCAGACCGACTGCTAATTCCCAAAGCAGAGCTGGTTTCTTCCCTCTCCCGCAGCAGCCAGGGAGCTGGTTACTGATTGGGGTTTTTTCGTTTCTCAAATGAATGTGTAATAAATGTAACAATTCCATTCTCTGGTATGACATCCGTAGACAGCTGTAACAACTGCAAACGGCTTCCGCGATTTTACGTGACTTTTAACTGATATGCCAGAAAGAATGGTGTCAGAATTTGGGGCGATGTCGCTCGGGACACGTTGCAGCCGATCCAACTGACGTGCTGTTGTTGTTGTTGATGGTTAAATTGTTGTCGACAGCTGTGACACACTTTTTCTTTTGCTTGGCATAGAAGTGTGGTTCTGTTACCAGGAGTCTGATCCGTGAATTGGCGCACGCGCACACACACGTCTTTAGAAATGCAATCTGGAGCCGATGCTCCTCAGTATGTATCGCATGTTGTGCCTTTGAACAATGCCTGGATGAAGGCGAGCGACACCTATTGTGATCCCGCTCACATTTACTGCTCTCCAGTCGAAGGCACGCTGCTGCTGTACTGCTTTTTCACCGGGAGGCGAGGGGGACTTGCGATCCATAGGCTAAATCCAGCTATAGAGAACAGCGAATTGATCCAATTGGCTGAACGCATAGGCATGCCTTGTCTTGACAACAACAATGCCGATCTTTGTACAACGACCTGGAAATGTAACATCGTTAGCGCGACGTCTCGCAAACAAAGAGTGAATCTACAGAAGCTCGCCTGGTTTCGGAGGGTAGCTGTTGGCCTTGAGGCCAAATTGGTTATCTTGTAATATCGTTCAATATTCAAATTTGAAATTCGGTGCAGTTTTACATCGGGTGACGTGATGGCAACGTCTTGGTTTGCCGCGTAGGGAGGACGGATTGCTCCGTGCGAGCCTTACCTCACTCCAGGTTTTTTTGTAATGAGCCGTCAATACATTAAGCTCCCCGACGGCAATTGGTTCTCCCGTTGCCGTTTACTCGTTGGCGTCCAGTGTTTGAGGACTCAAATTTGGGCCGTGACCTTCGGGCCGACTGTAAAAGTTTGAGGCCCCGGGAGAAAAAGCGACGCCGCACCAATGAGCACGGGCGGCTTAGATGAAGACGGCCGAGGAGCTTACCGGGTCATCCTTCTCCCGCGCGGACCGCCAGCATCGACGGCGGCCCTTTCATCTTTAACGGACAGCCTCCGTGAACAATATATCATATATTTGATGTACTTCAACAACGCTTGTCCAGAGAGGACATCTGCTATACAGGATAAATAAATCAAATATAGTCTTCAGATTTCTCTCTTCCTCTTCCTTTTCCTGTTTTTTTTTGGTGTGAAGCAATCCCCATAAATCACCTCCTTGATTTTTGTCATTTTTACAAGATTTGCTAGAAATTGACTAGGTTGCTTGTTGTGTAAAACTGCATTAATTGATTCGCTGGAGGCAAAGGCTGGAGGCAGTGTACGGCCAATAAACACAAGATTTTGCCGATCCGCGAGACACAGACAAACCTTTATTTGGTGCATTCTTACTCTCCAATAAGCACCAATATTGACTCTCCTTTCACTTCTGGTTTTGTCCCCTGTCGACTCTGGAGGAAAGATATATCTGTCGCTTTTTGCCGATAAATGCTCCACTATTCCCCTCCTTGGTATTGGCAAGGCGGCATACGTTTTTTCCGTTTTTCCGGTATATCGGGACTTTTTACATTCACAGCGGCAAACTGGCCGTGGCCAGAAGCGGGTCGGTTGGGCGAGGTAGAAGCGGCAAAAGCCAAAAAGGCGCAAAAGTGCCCCGTGGAGCTGAGGCAATGTGCAGTCGAGCAACAAATGCGTGGATTTCCCGTCACACCTTGCAATTTGACCCATTGGGAGTTACAGAATAATGGCAGGTGTGGAATTGTCTGATCACACATCAGGAAAATAATCGTATTACTTTTTAGAAAAGTGTGATGGAAGCCCTCAAGCCAATGTGACGGCATTTGTATTTATTTATTTGTATTCCTTCCAACAAGTGTATAATAGCCTGACAATCAGCCGGGCCGGAGAGCGGCCTATGGACTCAAGGACACGACGTAGAGCTTATTCATTACCGCCTCTACTGCTGCTAATTCGGAAGGAAGTTTTTTTTTCTTCTCCCTTTCAGATTGCAAGAAAGGCAGAGTGCAGGATTGTGCCCAGACGGATTCTGCATTACTTGGATATATCTGTGGGCTGGCCAAAGTTGAAAGATCAGGTGTTTTGAGCTCGAGGCCTCGTAATGATTGCTTTCGGTTTACTCGTTTCGAGCCTTTTTTTCTAGACGTTTGATCCCGGGCCGCCTGGATAAATATCGATCAATATAAAAAAACAATACTTTTTGCTCCAAATGATGACTTTTCACTAACAGCCAGGTTTTTTTCTAAACTATCCCACAAACATTTTAGTGTGACATTGGACTGTGGCACATGAACACATACTTACTTTTGAGTACACGCATATGACTAACTAAAATAGCCATAGTCATGGTAACAGTATAAAAATACTTACTGATAAAAATACGGAGCAATACACTACAACCTTTTGCAAAGTTCGATTAGTGCTGAGAGGCATTTGGCTACTTTGGAGTCGACACGCAAACAGGCAACTGGCCGTGCCATAGAATATTTGCACAGACATCAGAGTGGGATTTATCTCATCTATCGCTTGGCAACAAAGTCCGTATTTCTCCAAACGTCAACTACGTTTTTTGGTAGAATCATGAAAATCGCGGTTAAGAAAATGTGTTGATGAGAAATTACATATTCACATGATTAATAATGAATAAACACAGCGGCGTGCCCTACATGATACCGCGTGCGCTACAAGGCAGTGTAACATCGTGTACATTTGTCAGTATGAGTGACATTTCTCACATTGAATGTCATTTTATTTATCGTTTGAAAAAAAAAAAGATTCATCACTTCACTTTTGGCCAGAAAAAAAAAATCTGTCTCCGTCCATTATAGTTTAACTTGACAAATTAGATCTTTTGTGTTTGGAGAAATGTTTTTTTCTCTCTCTCTCGCTCTCTCTCTCCCTCCGCTTCTATCTCTGCCCTCATATCTCCAGCCGTCGCCTGGCAGCATGTAAATGAGCCCCCTCAGCACAGAGCCGATGAGGGTGTCGGGCCTCTCTTTAGTCTCTGGTCTCATTAGAGGCTTAGTGGAGCCGACATTTATCCGGCCAGCACGTTGACTCGCTCTTCGTGTGGGGCGCGTGGGTCGAAAAAAAAAAAAAAAAAAAACACTGCCAGACTTCAACCGCCCAAATCTGCAGGTCACTGGAGCCTGTGAAGTGACTGGACGTTGAAAAACATAATGAAACTGAATCCAGGCGCGCACACACACACCTACATTTGTCTCTAATTGACCCATGTGACCCAACTGCATTGCAACTTGTGTCCTCGCTGTATTGCGTGTGCCGTCAAGGCCTGCAAGTTGTTTTAGACGCCACCGTCAACGAAATCATTCGGGTCAGCTAGGCACCACAAACCTGATTTTACGCACGCTCCACTCCCCGCCTTCCCCCCATTGTTAATGCCGGCACCCAGCCCACCGCCGTCATCTTATTGGGGTAATTCGAACGTGCTTTGATTTCAGGGAACATGCAGCCGTCCCCCGAGCCCCACAGTAAGCCGGAGAAACAGCCCTGTGAGTTTGAAATTAATAGGATGGCCATGGCTATTTCCTGACTCCCCGTCCCCCTTGGGAGCCCGCAGCTCTTGCTTTTTCTGCGGTCCTCTCATCCTGTTACTAATGCCTGACTCAGTGTAACCCTTATCTCCATGCTCGCTACACGGCCTGATAGGGCTCTGTGTGTAAGCAATTAAAACGGCTTATTTGCCAGATAAGTGGGAGAGAGCAGTCAGATTGAAAGCCACAGGCTCCCAGAATCGGGTCTTTAGGTTACAGCCCCCGGGTTAAATAGCCCGGGAGCATGGTGTGAGCCAAACGAGGCGCGCAGCTCAGTGCGAGTGTGTGTGTGTGTCTGTGTGTGTGTGTGTGGGGAGGAGAATAAAATCTCCACCAGAGGGAAACACATACACACACACACACACTCAAGGCGCTCTCTTGCCCACATTGCCAGCGTCGAGAACAATGGCTTATGTTTATTTACCATCAAAAGCAAAGATGGCAATTAAAAACGTGGCCGATGAAATGTTTCTTTTATTTCAAAAAGCCATGCGTGTGGATTTAATAAGCTGCGCAGAGATGGAATAAAACATACGCATATTATATGAACATAAATGAATGGATGAGACGCATTCTGTGGGATGCAGCTAATTCCTCTACACATCAAAGCCCGTATCCACCTTTGATTTTGAATCTGCATGCATTTGCAACACAGCCCCGTGCGCTTTTTAGTTTTTTTTTTCCCAGGGCCAAGAGAGGAGGAGGAAAAAAACGGCTTTATTATCACAATAAATCGAATCGCGACAGAGACGTTAATGCTCGTCTCCGGTGGCCACGTATAGGAGGTCCTTAACGCTCTTAATTGTTATGCAGTAGCTGAAAGAAACCCTGTGTCTCAATTTTCAACGGAGAAAGGGGGAAAAAAAAGTCCCCAATTAGGAGCAAAAATGAAAACCAGATTTCCCTTAAATCTCCAATGCAATTGGGGGCCTGTTAAACTAACCCCTTTCATCCACAAATCATGTGAACATCCTGGTGATTATACTGCGTATATATATCATTTTTTTTGCATTACATTGGTTCATAGTTACTAATGCACCTGCATCTGTTCTTATGTTTGTGTTGGCTGATCTGGCGTGGGAATTGGGGTTTAGTTTCAAGTTCCTTCATGACCAAGAATATGATATTATAGTTTATTAGTTATTTTCAAAGCCACGTACGTTGCGTTGCCCGGCTGCGAAAGAAAAAAGTCATTCGGTCACCAAATGTGTCTGTGCACGGCTCAAAGTGGTCCCCATCAAATGCTCCTTGGCTGTTTAGGTATTATTTGCTAAATACTACAGTGTGCCGCTGTTTTAGGAAATGACTGAGCTTGGTACAAAGGCATGAATGACCTACGTAGCCTGAAGGGGTTTCAGACGAGCAGTTATCTTAATGATGGCACTGTTATTTCCTATGTGGGTCTACTATAGCCTATGCTATAAATTCAGGGGAAATATTGAAAGTCACCCACTGAACTGCATTTTGAAACAAACACACCCAGGATTATTTTTTTTTCTTCCCACAGTGTCACAACTGTCTACCAGCAGTATCTTAATAGCTTATTTTTGTCAAGCACAGTCTGTTATCTGTCAGACCACCGGGACGTCCTCAGGTGTGTTTTCAATGTGTGGCGTGATACCGTGAACCAACTTTTTTTTTTAGACAGCACGGCGGAGTATTGCGGGAGACGACTTTGACCTTGGCCGCGGCCTGAGCAAACTGTAATGAGTTCTGAACTTTTTTGCCTCAGCTCCGTATTGTTGTGGTTTCCAGAGTGCTGAGAGCTGGTAAACAGGATATTGAGTCCCAGATGGGTTTGGCTCAGATCATGAAAGTACCGTGGGCCCGCAGCTCCGCACACACCATCATCCGTCTGAATGAAACGGAGGCAAGGGCGGGCGGGCGAGACGGGAAGGGGAGGAGAACGAGGGGGGATCGAAAGATGTTTCTGCCGTCCAAATGATGCGCGGGTGTGTTGGTTTTGGAGGCCTTCACGGGCTGCAGTCATCCTGCGTGACGGGCACATGTTTATAAGCCACTGGGCCACACACAGAGCCACGCTAAGAGTCTGCTGAAGAGATAAAATGGCCACGTGGGGCGAGAAATCTGGACACAGACCAGCAGATCTCCATTTTCTGTCACACTCCTCCTCGGTTTCTCTCTCCCTCTTCTTCTGTCTCGCCCTTTTTTCTGCCTCTGCATGAAATAGGATCATAGTTACCCGGGAGAGAGAGGGGGGGGGACTGCTGGATGAGGAGGAAGACAGCGTGAGGGACCAGGGCAGGGGAGGATTCCGGGCCGGCAGGAAACGGCGAGTAATAAAGACGTAGAAAGCAAAAGTCTGTTTTAAAAAAAAAAAAAAAAAAAAAAGTGGCATCATTTTTTGGACCAGCCCTAAACAGCTAGCTTTCTCTTTTTTGATGATCACACCTTCTATGCACAGCGTTAACATCACGCTGGAGCCACCTACATTGATTTTTTTTTTTTTTGCAATATAGTAGAAAAGTGTACACCTCGGTTCTCTATATCCCACGCCTTTTTATTCACTGCTACATTTGGTGTGTTATTTATGCTGCAAGGTGAAAGTCATGTGGGAGGAGTGAAGACCGAAGAAGTCTTATCATTGATCTGCAATTCGTCTTTGACCCCAACCCACAGTTCCCTGAGCTTTTTGCAAAGGGGCCGTGAACAACATGGAGGCAGAATACTGGAAATGTGATCAGCAAATGATATTATTAATCATACTTAGGGCCAAAGTAGAAGCGCATGGGACTTTGCTAAATGAAGTAAATGTGGAAAATGGGCAATTACAATAATAACTTTTAATATTCTTGTTCTCTGAATAAGTGGTTTAGATAAACAATTAATTAGAGACATAAACGGGGACTTATTTAAGTATCTGGATAGCAGCTGTTAATTAGAAATAAACATTAGTCAGTAGGTCAAGCTGACCACAGTTGTTTCAGTCAGTCCCTTTAACAGAAAGGCCAAAAGTTCCCCTAGTCATGAAATAAAACTACAAAAAAGTCAGGTTGGTCACAAAAAGATTATTGCTGTGAAAATGTAGTTTTAACTGCCAGCTGTTTCACAAAATAGAGAAAAAACTATTATAGAGACTTTAATGTTCAAATATGCTGCTATAATCTAATTAAAGCTGTCTGCTCAAGATTGAACTCCGTCATCATATTTTAATCGAGGCATTTTATAGTCATTAGCCACGTGTTCAAAAACAGCTTTGTTTTCTGGCTAGAAAATACAAAAAGTTACATTACATAGTAGTAGTATCAGGCTTGTGACCTTCTGACCTCTGGTCAAAAGGTAACCCAACAGTCAATATGAAGAATACCATTCAAAATAAATTGCTGACAAAAACTTTCAGGGGGGGGGAGTGGTACCCAAAAACAAACAATCAGAGCTAAAAGAGAGAGAATCCGGAGAAGAGGACAGAGGTCAGAGTGAAAAATGTATTGGAACCATTTGCCGTTGTTTTATCATCTCTGCAGAGCTCCTGTTTATTCAGGAGCCGGTGAATTTGTGTTACTTCAAATGAAACTGAAAGAGGGGAGAGTGAGTGCAGATCAAATATAATGTGAAAGAGATTGGGTTGGCGGGGGGGGGGGGGCGGCTTTCTACTTGCATCAAAAACGGGGGGGGGGGGGGGGCGGCTTTCTACTTGCATCAAAAACCTGCACAGTGGGTGCCAATCAACCCCACCGATATTTTACACAAATTCCAAGGGTTTCAGGAGCAGAGAGCACAAACCCGTCTATCAAGGCAGCAGCCGCCTCTTAAGTCTTTCATTTGGACATGCAAGGGGGGAAAAAAAAACATGGGCAGTTTTCCATGGCTCACAGGTTTCATCTGACCACAAATACTGCAGTATTCCGTATTGGAACCGAGAGAGGAAATATCTGCCGTGGTCCCTTTCATTCCACTGTGGTTGTACCAGCTCAATACTTGTTTTTCATGAAACGAGAAATAATGTGCCATAGAGGGCAGATTGCTCAGCCGGTATTAAGATAGTGAATGAATTGCATCAGACGGAAAACGGGTCAGGCTGGGTGACTTCCGAGGTGTTCTTGTATTTGGAAAAAAAATATATATAGTAGGGCGTTTTGAGAAATAGTCACGTTCTTGATTGGGTAGTGGTTTGTACGACACAAGGATTTATTCATTATAAGTAGATAAGACACAATTGTGTTTTCATGCTTTGGCACGATTAACAGATTTACTGGCAAACAAGAAGGCCTTAAAACAGACCTGTAAAAATAGAAAATCTGCTTTACTTTGTCACGTCACCGCGTGTCACAAATCTTTTGAAGTGTTCAAATGTCCTTTGTGTCAGTTGGTTGGGCCTATAAACAAATACGGACTTTGTGAAGCTTTTACTGACTGCTGATCATTTTTGGCATTTTGTACTGTGGCAAAATGTGCCACTGAGAAAGTTTTTTAATTACATTTTTATTCACACATTTAAATAATAGCATCTTCCCGACTGAAGGGCTTTCATTTGCCTGTGCTGCTTGACTGTGACTGTCCTTGACTTTGTCAGGTGCTTTAATGTGCTATTTCTTTGAAAACCATATAATGATATAGAATCAAATGATCATAACTAAAGGAGAACTCTCACCAACAGATCTGGGTGGCCACCTAGAGTGGCTCTAATTCAAGGACCCCCCCAAACACGCACCCCCACCCCCGCAGCTGGAGTGCTCCGTGTCACAGCTGCTCCAAGGCAGGACTAAGCCGGCCTGGTTGGCGAGGAGCAATGGACCACGAGGCCTCGGTGTGGCCGCTTTGGATCAATGGCGAGGTGGCGGGAGGACGAGGTCACGTGACTTGCCAAAAAAACAAAACCAAAAACGCACCACTGGCACATCCGGCGGCGCCGACCCGACAGTCTGCACCGGGCCGCCCAGCTGGAGGGGTAGCGGCCTGACCCGAGCCAGGACGCTCGGGGCGGTCAACCCGACCAATCACAGAGGAGCTGCTGCTAATGCTTCCAGCTAATTGGGGACAGCCAGGGCTGCCAGTTCTTTTTTCCAGGCAAGTCGCTATTGGCCGCGAGAAAGTTGCCAGAAGTTGCCAGGTGACGTCATTATGTGTTTTGCCGCATCCCTCTGCTCTGTGCAGGGACACAGGAGCGGTGGGAAAGCCGTCCAGATCCTTCGCTGCAAATTAAAGTGCGATTCTAAATCACACTAAAAATATATACAAGTATTGGCAACAAAATGTACCTCAAAGTACCCCATATGCAGTCTGGTAGCGTAGTCCAGTGGTTACCACTTTAAAAGCCACGATATAAATGTGTAGGTTAGTTCTGATACGTCAGTGCATACAGTACATATTTTAACAAGGACTTATCTTTTTTAGTAGAGAATGTTGTCTACTCATTAGGACTTGAGATGATATTTTAATGAAACAATTAGCATTTCCTTATTGCTCTGTTTATGGTCTCAGAAAAAGCAAGATTAGCCGAGAGGCTCTTGGTGGTGTTAATGTGCAATGTTTAAACTTTAGGTGAAGGAATTAAGGAAGAGAGCTGCTGAGAGAACCTTCACCTGGTTTACTCATTAACCTCAGTCATGACTTATCATATAACCTGTTATTGTGGCACGCGTAGAATTTCTATTTACGATATATATATATATATATATATATATATATATATATATATATATTCCTTTTATTCAACTTTCACTTGACAATTGAAACACCTGTATGTTTACAGGCAGGTGTGGGCGGCAAGAGATCAGATCGGCCTGAAGCCGGGGCTCCGGCCCCGGTGTCGCTGGATTACATCAGGGGGATTGCCTCGGGTGAGCGGACGTTTAGACTCGGAGCGGGAGGTCAAATCCGTAAATTCCAGTTGAAACCGGTTCAGTCCTGACAGCTACACTTACAGAACGGCGTCCTGCCACACCAGTAGTCTATGAATTGCTACAAACAGTGGGACCTTAAGTCGTCATGTCACCGTTTTAAAGACGGCAGATAGCTCACGGCGGATCGATAAATAGAAAATAGTCGGAAAGTAATGGTTCCAGTATTATTTCATGCCAGTGAGGATTTGATTAACCCCTGCTGACCCCAAAACGTCACTTTTTTAAATGAATTTATGAATACTGCAGTAAAATTTGAATTAAAAAAAATGCTCACTTGCTATAACCATAGAGTGATAGCCAGTATGAGGCATTATTGCATCTTAGTGTCCAAAAAAAACTAAAACCCACACTGCAATAAACAGTTGCAGTGCACAAGAAACGGTCTAATACTTGGGGGGGGGGGGGGGGGGGAGTACATTATATAAGAACCCGCTTAGGAAATATATCTTAATTAATATAAATTAATCAATGCTCACCTACAGTGTTATTTTATGGTAATTGCTTGAGCGTCGATTGATTATTGATGCGGTGCTGATGGTGAAAACACAAACACAAGCCTTGAGTGGGTTTTTTTTTTTGGGTCTGGTGAGCTGGCGCACAATGACCGTCGGGGCTCCCGTGAGTGGCCCTTACCTGTAATTGTCCCACTCCCTTCCCGCACCTTAACGCCCGTTAAACCATCGGCGGGGCCGCTGCTACAATCCAGGGGCGAGCCTGCGGTGCGGAGACATTTGCGTCCTGGAGTGACGGGGGTGGGGGGGGGGGAAGAACCAAAAAAATGGCTGAGAATCAATCAGTGGTTCCCCCTCCTCGCGGTTATTCTTCTCCCGACGCGGGCATCGCATCCAGCCCCGACTCCTCGACGTCCAAAGCACCTGATCTCTGCCTCCCAGTACTCCGCTGGTCCTGCGCCCTGACCGCGCGTCTCGTGACGGGTGACAGATCCTCCCCACGCACAGCCTCCGGCCACACGCCCACAGTGGATGTGTGAATATGTGAGGGGTTCGCGGGTCCGCATCAGCAGCCCCAGGTCTGCGCTCCGCCGCGTCTCGCCTCAGTGTGACAGCTCAGCTCCGCGCGCAGCAACTTTTATGGAGAGTCCGGAGCGCACGGCGCGCCGCCGCTTCCCCTCTCGTAGCGTTACAGTAATCCGATTACCCCTCGCGGATAGCTTTCATATTTAGAAGTGATTTGTTAGAACTCAATGTCATGGGGGGGTGGGGGGTAAGACTTAAATCATAAATGTCATATCTAAATTAACTTTCATATATTAGTGGGTATTTTCTTATTACGATGTGGAAAGATCCTTTCGTATCAGTTTATTGGGACATCTGAAGACTTATGAATCAAAAAACGGAATAATGATTCCGATTTTTCCCAGTGACGGTAATGGCTCTAATGGGAGTTGTGACGCAAAAGTGATGCAGCTGGATGGTGGCTGCTATTGCGCATCTGTTTAAAGGTTTGGACAAAAATGTGTAGTGTATTGGTTCTGATTAATTCGTCTACATCTACACTGGTCTTTTTAAGCAAAAATATCAATATGAAATACAAAATGGAAATTCACATTTATGTGATATCGGTAATTCCATCTTGCATCAGTACTGACAACCCAATTACCTGTATCCACATTTTTATATATAAAAAATAATAATTGACCATATCATGTGGAAGGTGTAGAGTCTGTAAGTGAATTGTAGGAAACATCCACACTTTGGTCTCTCTCTCATAAAAGTTGTAAACTAGTGCCATCATGCGGCGATTTTGTGTATTGCAGCAAAGGACAGGCATTTTTTTTACGCAGAGATACAGGGGGAAATATATGCAAAATCATATTATTCACTTTGATCAAAAATGTTTATTCCATTGTGAAAACATTTCTGCCATACAGACTGGCGCACATACACACACACGCACACAAACACACTCGTACACAATTTTCTTTTTACAAAATTCCGTAGTATAATGCAAGTGAAGGGACGAAAAAAAAAAAACGAATCATAAGAGTGACAGAAGCACAAATTGATTGGCTTTTGCAGGTCATTCAGACATAAAGGGGCGTACTTACAAAGTCCTTTCGGCTCTGTCCATCATACTTCAGAAAATGCTCATCCAAGGCAATCCGGGGAGAGATCAGATTTCACGTCTCTCTGTGTAGGGCCGACGTGAGGAAACGTCAGTGCGCTCGGGATTCAAAAATCGATTGTTCAAGCTGCGTCTGAAAGGCAATCAGCGGCTGTAGTAGTAGCAAGTGGTTGGTGGACCCCTCCCACACCCTCCCCCCCCACCCCACAGTTCCTCAACATTCCTCCTTGATGTAGATTTGTTCGTCTGTGTCGGACTCCAGGGGCTCCAGCCGGTCCGTATGTCCGTTCATTATCTCGTCTGGGGTTTTCATAAACCTGGTGAGCATGACACAGAAACACAGGAAACCAAGTTTGGCCACTTGTTGAGAAACCTGCTCTGATCAAATCACGAGGGAGAGAAATGAACTCAAAGCTGATTTCAGTCGCCATACCTGAACAGAAGTCTTTGTCCCGGCTCTTTCCTGATGATGTTCAGCTTGTAGTAGTGTCTCAGTGCTCGCGACATCTTCTCGTACGTCATATTTGTCCTGTTCTGTACAAGGTCAAAGGCCAATAGTCTCATTAATAATAGGATGTGGTGGTACTGTTATATTTTATGTTTGCAAACAATTGCCAGTCTAGGCGTGCAGCAAACAACAAGCAACATTAGTTGTATTTATTTGGACTGTTTCTGTCCACGTGGATAATTAAAGTCTAATTCAGCAGTCATTATTACATTACGTATTGTCCTTTTCTAGGCATAGTTGGTATAAAAAAAAAAAGTTATCTTTCCTGGAATCACGGTTTGTGTTTCTGGTGTGTGTGTGTGTGTGTGTGTGTGTACCTTGTGATTGCCCCAGAGCCTGGCCAGGCCGTTGGGGTCCATGATGCGGAAGACTTTGGTCTCTGTATCCTCCCAGCGGATGTAGTTCTCGTACCTGCTGTCCGACAGGAGCTGGTAGACGTAGTCCCAGAGCAGCCTGCAGTCTGCAGGGGCGCCACGAAGGAAACGCATGAGGCGGGGAATTTGTGGGGAACAATTCTCATGTCACTCCTTCAAATCTGCAGGTGTACGTACTGCCAAATTGTGCCATTGAGCACGCTTGTCTCAAATGGGAATTTGAACATGCAACTTTGCCCGGACTAAATCTCACCTGCTATCCGTCCAATGGGCATCTGCTGCTCCTCGGGAGGAGACACTGGCATGATGACGTGGTTCCTGTAGAGCGCCTCCTCCTGCTGCTGCAGCAGGTGCTGCTGATGCTGCTGCTGATGCTGCTGCTGGTGCTGCTGGTGTATCGGGTGGTGGTGGCCGTGGACTTTACTTTCTCGGCCGTTCTCATGCGTGGCCTGAGACAGGCCTCCGCTGCGGCTGTGCCTGAAGTCCATGCCGGCGCCGCCGCTGCCGCTCCGGCCCGGGCTGAGGAGCAGAGGGTTCATGATGGTGCTGGGCATGAGCTGGATGACGCGAGGAGGCCCCGCCTCCTGGCCGCCAGGGCTGCCCGGGCACGCGGGCTCCCGGGGGGTGGTGCAGCGCCCGTTGGGTGCAGCCGGGGACACCGACAGCGGGTACATCTCCTCGGACAGGTGGTGGTTGCTGTCAGGCAGCTGGGAGAACGTTTGCGGGGAGTCCTCGCTTGCGGGGCGAGGGTGGCTTGGCTCCAGAGGGGACCGACGCGGGGTGGGTTGGTGGGGGGAGCGCGAGCGGTGCCGCAGCTCGATGGTCGGCGGATGCTGGGGGAGGGGCTCAGTACCTCGCGGCCCTCGTCGTACCGTTTCTGAGAAGACAGAAGGCAAAATACTCCATAAATATCCAAAGCTACTGGGTTTTATATTCCAACAGTTTTTCTTTTAATGTGTAATTTCTTCAACAACTGTAATAACAGAGCATGGACTAAAAACAGTTTCTTATATCATAGCAGCTAAGCCATTTTAATTGTGCTTTGATTTGTTGCCCTAGATAGATATAACAGGTGCTCCTTTGTACAGCTGCCTTACCCAGAAATGCCCACTAGATGACAGCATTGTTCAGCATTTGGGCTGAGCATGCCATGTGCATTATGTTTGCCAAAAGGTCAAAGACTCTCTCTGTTGTCTTGGATTTTACCTAATTTAAAAACAAACCAAGGAAACCACAGCGGGCTACAAAACAAGGAGGAGCGAAATAATAAATACCAGAGAAGCCATCTCCTACTGGCGTCCTGTGCAGCAGCTTGTTTAAATAAAGCAGCGTTTCCTCGTCAAACTGGTTTTACAGTCAGTAAAATGATTGTTCCGTCCCGTTTTATTGTTGCCGTGAAACATTCCCTCAAATCAGAGCCAACAATCGCAGGTATCACTTATAGTTAGAAGTGAAGAGGTCTGAAGAAAGAATGTGTTTTTCTTTGAGTAATTTCCAACAAGCGCTTCGGAAAATGAACCATGAACGCGTCCTGCGGACACTTGTGGGAAATATCAGTTATTTCCGTGTCGGTTTATCATTATATTTAATGTGAGCCGCACCTATTATTCACTGGTTGTCAAAAGCGTGAACTTTCAGCCACAAGTGACACTGGTCACAACAATCACTGAATTGACGTGAACACAGTTAAAAAAAAAAAAAAAAAATGCTTTTATTATGTCGTCAACTTAAGCGCTCTCATCTTATGCATTTTAATTTTAATACATATATTTTAATTACATTTTAAGCACCTACCTGAGCCGAGATTAAAAGGATCATGACTTTCAAAAAGTGGATAAAAAATGACTCACTCGTTCTTAATGAGGAACTCCACAACACCTGAGGTGTGGTCCATGCAACAACAAAGTTGACAACAAAAACTTACTTAACTTTGCTAGTTGGCCACGCGGCCTAATTGCAGCTATTTTGGTAACAAGTAACAACTTAGAGAAACTCAATAAACTCGAAATTGGTGTCTTGTTTGACCATTTGCCGGTTGATGTAAATATTAACTATAGCAATTATTAATACCTTGTTGATAACAGGGTGGGTTATTTGCGAGGCGTTTCTTTATTGACCAACAGTGAGCGGGCCCTGTTTGGATTTAGACCGCCCCACTGGACTCAGTGAAGGCCTAATGAAGTTGTGTGTAGCTGCTCGCGTGGCAGGACTGACCTTCGAGCTTCAGGTGCTGCGCAGCGCTCTCGGGCAGCGAGTGGAAGGAGTTCCCTGGGAAGTAGGCAGACGGGTACAACACGTGGGGCTTCCTCTGCTTCAGGATGTGCTGCAGCAGCTCGTACAGGACGTCTCCTGCGGAGATGCAAAGGCCGGAGGTTACCGCACGTCTCCCGTGCATCACTTTACGCCTGCATAAAAAAAAGGGAAACTCGTGGCTGGGGTTCCCCCCCTTCTCCTCCTCTGGCTTTCCAGGAAATGGAAATGGAGCAATAATGGAAGGGACGCAGGCGGAGAGGAGGCAGGCGCCACATCAGATGGCTTCAGGAGAGGGCGGTATGGTGAATCAAATATTTGTGACATGAAGAAACACTTCAGATCTAGATATGAAACCTTGACGAACCAGTGAGTATGGAGGCTGCCGTACGTGGTCTGGGTTCCCCATCCCACCGCTGGCCCGTGGCCAGTTTCCTCATACAAAAGAGGCGCTTTTCCTCCACACACGCTGGGAATTCATTCATCCAATTCAAAATCAAAGAATTCCCGTGTTTTCACCGAAAACGCTGCACACTTCTCGTCAGGGGAAGGGGAAGCACTTCCACGGGAGAAAGCCTCCGATGAGGGGGGCCGGGGGGGTTGAAATGTGTGGGAGCATCAGGCATCGGAGACTCTTTCGGCAGAACACACGGGCCGACGTGGATCCGTTGACCCGAGCAAATGAGCCATAAGCTCTGTAGGACTCTGGTATTCTCCACGGAGTGGTTATACAGTAGTGGCGACAGCAGGCCCCGAAAGCGGGCGAAGCTGGGCGCTCAATGATTAACAAACTGTTTGATTTTGCCCCGACACAAGTGGAGCGGCAAATGGCTACGGGTAGAGTAGACAAACACTGCCATCACACATGATCTCATCCTTCCTTAAAGGCTTGCCATAACAAGGAAACGATTCTCACCAAAGGACGTGATGGCGAGCGCGCTCGCACAAACAAATGCACCCCACCCACCCCTTTCAGTTCTCACTTTCTGGTCCTGTGGCATGGCGTCGCAGTGTTCGGGGGAGTTCCAGCTTCCCGGTGTGTGAAAGTTTTGATTCGATTTTTAAAAAATGTGGGTTTGGGCTTTGTATTTGTTTTAAAGCTAGTAAAAGACAAGGCTTTCTATGAATTTGAATCTCGCGGTCAAAAGTCACGCAAAACTTGCCTACCTTTAGCTTTAAAGCTCCCCACGAGACGTTCAACGTGATGCAACTTGACAGACTGGCGTAGAAGGCCACTGGAAGTGCGGTTAAGGGAAAAAATAAATAAAAATACCAGGGTGGTTTTACGTCAAAAGACGTGGCAAACAGGAGGGACTGATTGGAACTCCGTCCTCAGAATGGCCCAAAGGAGGAAACGGCGAAAAAGATTTGCTTTGTTCCCCAAAATCGTGCTTTCACGGACGTAACTGACAGCAAAGGGCTCATGTTGAAATGCAGTCAGTCAACGTCGGCGTCATCACTCGACACCCTGGCCTCCACATGATTGAGTTTGCGGCACAAAATTGCTCAGTAAAGGTCCTTTGACAGCTGGTCCATTGTAACCATTCAGTTCAAATTCCACGTTTTCCCAGAACTCAATTTCCGCCCAGGATGGGAGAACAATGATAAAACGAATGTTGCATAATGTTTGAAGTGGAAATCTCCTGACATGAGCTGGACATCAGCTGCAAGCAAAGAACCCCAGGGGACCCGACGTTACACCACAGTGTCCGGTGGGTGGAGGATGTCTCCCGTGTCTTATCACTCATCACGTCCCGCTCCTGTGACCGTCCCCCGCTACCGCAAAGCACTGACTTCATCCCTGTGCGGTGTTGCGTCTCACTCTCTCTCAGCCACGCACTTTCTGACAACAAAATCCTGTTTATCCCGCTTATCTTTAAACCTCCAACCTAAAACTGCAAAAAGCACAAATGGTTGACACTTTGCCGCGTTTATCCATGAGACTGGCTGGCGGTGTTGCCGGGGCGACAGTTGAGGTTGGTTAGCACTTCCTGATCAACTGTGTCCTACTTCCTCCCCCCAGCAGCTGCCTAGCTCCACTGCCGCCCGAGACCGCCGCCTCCTCTGCTCCGGCTGACTTTATTGATTTTTTTAAATGGCACCGTTTTGCTGTAAACACATTCATTTTGGAAACTGACACAGACCTTTGTGCACAGCTGAGCATTAATTCTGATCTAAATCACTAAGTGGGGTTCAAGCTGTTCACTGTCTGTAATAATACATATATACTGTATATATATATATACACACTATATACTATTACGTCCTCATTTCTAGTGATTAATCAAATTAAAATATACCAAACCACACCACTGTCTGTATATATATATATATAGAGAGAGAGAGAGAGAGAGAGACAGTGGTGTGGTTTGGTATATTTTACTTTCTTCCCCGGAGAAGAGCAGTTCCATGTATAGTTGTACCACATTTCCATGATTTTTCCACACCCACTCAGAGTGTTTCCATGATTTAAAACAGTTCTTCCTTCCCACTTGAATGTGACTAAATCTTGTTTTCCATTCTGCGCTCCAGTCGGACCAAAAAAAAGAAAAACTGTATGGAATCCAATCAATGAAAATGCCTCATTTGCTGAACTTTTCACTGCTGTTCCCCAGCCCTTGAATACGGACCAAGGAATGCATGAGGAAGATGGAAGGAAGCGGTGTACCGGAGTGGGGGGATCTGTAGCGGAAGTCCTCCTTGGTGAGCAGCAGCAGGGCTTTGCCGTTCATCTGGAAGGAGCCACTGGTGATCGGCCGGAGAGCAAACTCCTTCTCGGCCCACCGGAGCCACTGGGCCACGTCCTCCCTGCTCCAGAAGACCGGCTGCAAACCTGGAGGTGGACAACACAAGAAGGTGAGACCGTGGTTTGGTAAAGCAGCTGCGAAATGGAGGTGGAGGGGGAGAGATGGAAGAAGAAGGAAAAAAAAAAAAAAAGAGCTCAGTGGAGGAAAAAAAAAAGTTGGTGGAAGGGGGTTGGGGCGAGGGAGGGAGGGAGGAAGAAAGACGGAAAGACAGGAAGGAGGAGGGGGGGTGAAGCGGGGGAGGAGGGAGAGGGGAAGGAAGGAGGCAGAGGCAGTAAAAAAAAGGATATTGAGGAAGTGGAGATAAAAGCCAAAAGGAGGGAGTGATTATGGGAACGGTGGAGATAAAGAAGGAAAAAAGAAGATGAAGGAGGAGGAGGAGGCGGAGAGGAGGTGAGAATAAAAGATTAGAAGACGATAGGTTATGGGGAGGAATACAGAATAAATCTCAAGGGAGGGGGGGGAGGGGGGGGGGGGTGTACGGGAAAGAGGGGGGGGGGGGGGGGGGGGGGGGGGGGGGTGTACGGGAAAGACGGCCAGGCAGGTTATTTCATTTGATGTGTTCTTTGCTCACGGAAGAGACGGGAAACATTAGAGGACGGTCCGTTTATTAGTTGGTGTAAAAGTGGACAGAGGGTTTTCCTTTCTCCATCTTCATACCGAAATGTTTCCCTCACCGAGTACACACTTGTCAGACAGCTGCACCGCGGATTGATTGATGTATAAAAAAATAAAAAATTGCAGTGGCTGTTGGCAGTGCTTGGAAAGCGTTTTTTTTTTTTGTGCGCGACGGACTACTAAAAACAATTATAATCATCCATGAAAATATAAAATGTTTTTATTGGTAAAGTGGATGCAAATGTCAACCTGTAACTCTGCTGCATGCACCCGGATGCTCAAGTTTCAGCAAATACGCCGAAATCAAAGACACACACATCTCGCTAAACCTCAAATTTAAATAACCAACACTGCGATTATTTAAGTGGAACTAAAAAGCAAACAAAAAAGATGTTAAACTATAATACTCCTGGTGCTGTCTGAAGTAACGGGACCCACATTTATTGGATTTAAAATGTCTTTTTCAACCATTATATGAAAACAATTCTGGGTGATCCATGATTTACAGTATTTTTTACTGCCTCTGTCTTTCTTCACACGCGCAGTCCCCGAAACAGACTTTCCGTGTGAGCGGAACACCCGTGACACTCGCCCAGAGCACAACTACGCATGTTGTTGCGTCTCACTTATCGCACGGACTCACAACACTTCCCCTGGGAGTCGGACAGCTGTTATCTTTGGCCATTGTCACTGTCACACCAGTAATAGGAACCGTGCTCGCTCGCCTCGCCCCCCACCACCACCACCACCACACACACACACACACACACACACACAAACACACACACACACGTGTCAAACAAAGGAAGTTCTCACAGAGAGCAATCAATATGAAATGGAACCCTGTCTAGATTGTCAGCTTCCCATTTCTTCCCTTTCCTCCTAGGCCTCTATATTCAGACAGTGGTGCGGGTGCCGGTGATAAGCCCCGGGAAGGCCTAGGTTATCTGAAGCGCAGCTTGCGGCCCACCAAGCTCTGACCCCGCGGCTTGTCAGCATCTGGGAATGGGATACAGGTGGACCACAGCCACAGGAACTAAAGGTGGGCAGATGGGGAACTATGTCTTCTTGGTATTGTCTTTCTGGATTTTTATTATTGTAGGGTTTTTGTCTACGTCTTGGCACAGAAAAACGGAAGCATAGAAGCACTGCTCAGATACATTATCTGTGGCTTCTGTGGCGTGCGAGGAGCGGTTTTGTCACGGTGCGTGCATTCGGTCCCGTTTTCAGACTAATGATTATAGTCGTATAGGTAGTTTGAAAAAAAAGAACGCAAAAAAGACCAGTTGAAAGAGGATGTCTGAAATATGCCAGGACAAATGCTAAGTTGCTCTGTTGCAGCATCTATCTACAAGTGACTGCGTGAATTTAAATGGACAACGTGACTAGAGAGAATAGATCTGGGATGCAACGGGATACTTTAAACTGACTGTATCAATGATGTTTTATCAACATTGATTCCCCCTGCCATCTGCACTGCACGCACCTGCTATGTGTTTTTTTTTGTTTTTTTTTGCTTTTGTGGCAGACCTGAGCGGCGAGGTCGGGCAGCAGTGCAGCCCCGGGGTCACGAGGTCACGGCTGCGGTATGCTCTCTCCAGGGCCGGAGAGCGCCGCGGCCCTGCCAAAACCCCACCGAGATCCGGTCCGCCGGCCTCGGCCATCTGCACAGAGCCCAGAGGAGGAAGCAACAAGGGGAGCGCAGGGGAGGAGGAGGAGGAGGCGGCGGCGGAGGCACAAGGAGGAAGAGGGAGGCCCCGAAACGAATGTGTCCCACAACGCACTTTGGCAGGAAGCAATCCAGCGTGGGCTCGGTTTCAGCACAGGAAACTTCCTGCTGTAAGGTTAGAGGCTGACGCCGAGAGGTTTATTAACAGACAGAAGCAAGACAGGGCGGGAGAACGGGGCAGAGTGGAAACGAGAGAAGGAAAGCGTGGCGAGAGCGGCGGCGGATGGCGTGCGGAGGACGGGGACGAATAAAGGCAGAGGAGATAAAATAGCAGGAGCTAGAGGACACAAAAGTGTGGCGTAAGAAGGAAGGAAAGGCAAACAGGAAGTGGAGGGGGAGAAAAAGATCCTAAGTCCGAACTAAGATTCATTTTACACAGCACGGCGTCATGGACAGGCCTGAATTCCTGCTCACGTATATCATTCCTCTGAATGTTTATGCGTACTCTGGCCTTGTAATTGGCTGACAACCTGTGCCCAGTGTGCCCCGCCTCTTTACTCCAAATACGGGATGGATGTCTGAAAAGAAGGAGCACCCCGGAAGCTGGTGAATTTATCTGGCTGTTTGCCATCAGAGAATCTGTTCCAGATTTGTTGCAGGTTTACGGGAAGAAAATCCATTTCAGTCCTCATTGTCATTAGTCGCTGCCTCTGTCGGACGTGTATCGGGTTCACAGTGTATCTGTGTGTGTGTGTGTGTGTGTGTGTGCGTGCGCGTGTGTGTTTTCAGGATGTGTGCGTGTTTACACTGAACAAAAACCCTCAAGCATGACAGCGGCAGGATCCCGAGCCCCTTAACCAAACCGTGGGCTCCTAATCCTCTCTGATGACACATAATTTTCACTCTGCGGTTTCTCAAGCCCCCGCTCAATTGCTCACTGACAAAAACACACACACGCGTGCACGCACACGCGCACACACACACACACACAGAGCCGCGCAAGTTGCCAAGGCAACTCACGAGTGCTTGGGATGAATGAAGGGGAAGAGGAGGATGAGATCACTGGTGTCTTGTTTCGTTGTTGCGGTACAGAAGTCCCCAACTTCCCCCCTCACAGCCAGACGAGTTAATGGAGTCCGACCGGGCGCGCGAGCTTAGAGGTCCCGTCCAGGATCGCGGCCTAGCGGCGCACACCTCGGCCACAACTACCGACAAGGTGCGACCCACACATCGGGAAGCCAAATCCAAAAAATCCATGTTTTTTTTGTTTTTTTGAAAGGCAAGACACTCATTTCTGTCCATCGGTCCCCTCCAGGATAATTTATCATTTAGTCACTGATCCTTACTGCTGTAATTGTGCTATATTAAAAATATGCTTTGTTAGCATGTTACTATAGGGAAGATACTATATATTAAAAAGCTTCATCACAGAATGTGTCAACTTTTGAGGTGTGTCTTTCCATTTCCAAGGAGCGACGGATCCAAAGAGTGGCTGGTTGGCACGCCGACCTATTCCAGGAATTGATTCTCTCTTTCCAGCCAGGTTGGTAGATGCTAAGCCACTACGTTCTCATTCAACAATGTAAAGGAAAAACCCTCGTGGACTAATGTGAAAAAAACAACCCTCTTTCCTCTTTTCATTTTGTGTTTTTACACGCAAGTTTATGTATATATTTTTTTTTATTTATTTAGATTTTTTTGTTTACGACCAATTTTTTTGGAAACGGGGTCTGATTTGATTGATTCCGTTTTTTTCTAGTGAGTCATTGGCTTTTGTTTCCTTTCTCTTTGTTTGCGAAACTGCGTACTTGGTTTGAGTCATGCCGGGATCGGAGAGTCTCTTGATATACAGTATATATATATATATATATATATATATTTTTTTTTTTTTTTACTGTCACACACTCCCGACTTTGAACGGCAAATATACGCGCAGCCACAGCTGATGAGCAGAGAATGCTCCGGGCTTAGCCTGCTCTATAAGTCAAAACTAAAATAAACACAAAAGCACGGCCGCGTCAATAAGGCTGGGGACTCCACTCTCCAAACTCAAAGCTCCTTCGTCGGCCAGTTCTTCGGTAAATGTTTGCCTTTTCTTCTCAAAGCAGAAGCTGGCGGATATTGGACTTGTTATCTCAATAGAGAAAACTTTTTTTCTCTCTATCTGCACAGGGGAGGAGGAGGAGGAGGAGGAGGAGGAGGAGGAGGAGGAGGAGGAGAAGGGCAGAGTGTGAGAGAGAGGCGCATTTCGTAAGTCACTCCTGACACACAATTCACTTTATGTGTCTGCACATCGATTCTCTGTCAGGTGGGTGTGGCAGGGGAAAATCCACCTACACACCCCCACACACACACCCCCCCACACACACACACGCCCCCCCCACACACACACACACACACACACACACACACACACACACACACACACACACACACACACACACACACAATCGCACTGCGCACACGCACACGCACACACACACACACACACACACACACACACACCCCTTTACTTTTCAAATCAGGACAACCGCCAACTCAATATTCAACCTTTACTTCCTCCACCGACATGCCCGCGCCTGTCCCCGTGCAGCCGAACTGGACTCCGTCCAGTCAAAACAAACATAAAACGGATCATCAATCACGTGGTGCTCGTTATGGCCAGGAAGTAGCGCGACCTGTTTTCGATTGCAGCTTGTTGTGGAGGGCAGGAGCAGGCCGACTCTTGCAGGTTAGTTCCTGAATCCAGCCTCAACTGCCACTCTTCCTTTTGTTCGGGAGCCAATTTTTAACTTTTTTTTTCTCCTTCTCAGCGCTTTCTTTTTTTCTTTTTTTTAAGGCAACTTCAAAGGCACTTGTTAACTATGTCAAATAGGGCCCTGCTTGTTGAAACGCACACCTCTTTCCTCTCACATCTTTTTCGCCTTTCCATGTGGAGAAAATGAAGTCATCGTTTAATTCAACTGAACACCTACTCTAAAACTCCCACACACACGCACACACACACACACACAACCCAGTTGTTGTATTGAAAAGATTTTTAAGAAGGGGAACTGGAAAATGTTTTGATTTAACTTTCTCACACTGTCTCCATACTGGGAACCATGTTTTTTTTTCTGTCCCGATTAATTGTAACCATGGACTATATTTCGAGGTTTTCACATTGGCCTGGGCATGTTTCAGGTGTTTTCCCTCATTGAGCTTTTTGGAGTTCTACACAGCAGTTATTTCTGCTTATGTTATATTAGGTAACTGATGTGAAGTTCAGATCAGATTAAATATTTATTATAAATGCTCGGCATAGATCTTTCTGGGATTCCTTGTCAAAATACGGAAGTTCCTGTTTCAAATAAATTAAGTAAATACGCTTTGCGAAAGATTAACCGGGGAGAATGTGGCTCCTCGGAGTGATGTGACGCAGTCAGCTGGAGCCCGCCGGAGCCGCTTCAACAGCGGAACACTTTGGTCTCGCGGCCAGGCACCAGCTTGCAGGGACAACTTGCTTTTTCACCCGGCAACAGATTCATTGTGCCCTGGCACCGAGGTGAATACGCGTCAATCAAAAAATTACCACGTGTGATTGTTTCGCGCACTGCTTTGTGATTGCTGGATGACTGTCTGAACACAGAGTGACTCGTCGCCGAACCCAAAGTGGCTCTCGCATTTTCATACGGAGCGAATTTCCCCCCTGAAAGGAAGGCCTTCTGTCATCAAGGAGAGCGGGGCTGAAACCACCAACAGGCAGAGGTGAAGGAAACGCAGCAGACTATAGTAGCGAAAAGGATCCGATGTTGGGCGATCCATTCAAATGTGGCTGGATCGGGCTGAAATTTTGGGATTGCCCCGCACCCCTTAATTCCATTATTCCAAAGATATACAAACAAAGCACTTCCTGTGTAGCAGGAAAGAGCCACCAGACCAAATAAAAAAAGCTTTCACCGGCTGGGTGTCGAGGTCATTTGCGCATTTGTGACTTTTCCTCTAAAAGCCGGGGCTCAACACATCGTCGCACACACAACACAAGGGTTGTGTTCGTTGTGACGTCTTGAGCGGAGCAAAGTGTGGAGCGCGTCGCGAAACAGGAAGAGAAGGGGGCCTGCGCTCAGCTCTCTCTCCCTGGCTGGTGAGAACAGTTTCCCTTTCAGTGGAGAAAAGAGAACAAGCTAAAACACCCACACGGACGCACACACACACACACACACACACACTCACTAACAACAACAACAACATTTATTCAGGAAGCGCTGTCTGCCCACTCAGGAAATTCCTGAGGACAAGAGCTGCTTCCAGGGGCAGGAAATTTCCCCTCAAAAAGACCAAACACACACTCACACGCACACACACACACACACTTAATAACAGATTCCCCCACACAGTAAAATGGGTAATATACACCACAAAGAGAGACTAGAGGAAGCTGGTGGGGGGTATGTACGGTAACACAAAACACACACTTCACTTAGTCATACACAGTATACACCTACACTACCTCTTGGCAAGCCTTACACAAAGACACAAAATCCACTCACAGTCATCCACCCACTCGTACAAGCATGCATAGTGCAAACCCAGCTGTAAGCGTGGACACACGCACACACAGCCAGCCTTGTTTCCATGGACATAGATTTTTTTTTCAAATCACCCTGTAAGATATTTCTGCTCCTGCAGCCACTGAAACGGAGAATTCATTCATGTTTATTGTAATGCAACAGTGGAACACCTTAACACTTTGAAATAATCCTCTCCTTTTCTCACTGTCTCGCTCTCAGTCGCGTCATGTTCGGAGTGTGTTGGCACCATCTCTAGTGATGACGCCTGGACTGTGACCGAAATAATACCCGACAAAATGCAGTCCATCGGTAAGTATCCACGGAGATTTGTTGTGTGTTCGCCAAAAACAAAAAAACCCAGCCATTTAAGTGTGGTGAAAGTACAGAAACCCTCTCTGTGCCTAATATGTTATTTAAGTGGTGAAACTGCACGCTTGGCTCTATCCAGAGGTAAGAAATCCACTTGCAGCCCCTTTGGAGCTCACTGATTAATACTTGATTTTTTTTTCCATTTGTACAAAAGTATGAGTTGTGTTTTTTGTGAACAATTGGTTGAATCTCCTTCTCACCCCGGCGTTACTAGGCAACCAGAAGACTCCAGGATGTCGGTAAAACAAACAAGATATCATGACCTTTGGAGGTGCCGATTGATGGATTTTGAAACTATAGAACACGGATTGAACCCTGCCTGTTTTGTGTAACGTCCACACATCTCCATTCCCCGTCACATTATGCGAGATGCCCTAAAAATGGAATTTAGCTGTGACTTCAACATCATTTTATCAACAAAACAAACTCGCACGCAAAAATACACATATCGTTTGTGTCGTTAAATAGATCAAATGGTTGCACGCTAATTTGCATCCAATAACGTGCCTTGCCTCTATTTGGTTTATTTTAGTACTGGATTATGCATTTTGTTATTGTGCAGGTATTTATGTATAGCACACACACTGGGTCTCAAAAGTGTTTATATATATATATATATAAATATATATATATATATATATTTATATATATATACATATTTATTTTTAAATGTTAAATAGAAATAATGACCAAAATGATTCTCTAAAATATCTTAGGGAGTGATTGGAGGAGAACACATGCATGCCAAATATACCTTCAAAAGATAGAAGGTGTGCAGTGTCATGTCTGGCTGAAAGGGGTTAAAGTGGAGTATGGCAGCATTCTTTAGTGTGAGGAGCAGGCTGCAACGCTCCCCGATCTAATCCACTTCCTCCCCAGGAAATGGAGAAGGCGGATTTCTGCCCACACTGCAATTTCCTCCCTCATTCTTTTTCTTTCTGTCTCCCCCCCCCCCCCCCCCCCCCCTCCTGTCTCTTATACACATCTAGATGTGTATAAGAGACAGGTGCCCCCCCCCCCCCCCCCCCAGGAAAAAACTCCCTCCGAGTGCGGGGGTTGGCGGACGGTTTGTTTCCCAGCGCGTGTGTTTGGATAGGCCGGAGGAGAAAGGACGGAGGTGTGTTTGGGCTGTGTGAGCGGTGACAAAAACTGAGTGAGGGAGGGGAGTGGATCCCAGCCTGAGGCAGGCCTAAACTAAACACTGAAGACAAGGGAAGAACAATGGCAATGTTTCTGACGCGCAGATGAGCGAGATCCGCGGCTCGTGTGAGGAGCCGTGTTTTGACATGCGACTCGCACAAAGCGGGACTTCCACATGTCTGCGGATGTGAACTGACCCGTCAGTGTGCTCGACAGGAAGCTCAACGCGGACCTGTTGAGCGTTCTTCCTTTTTAGTTTTTTGTCGCAACAATGCAAAAGGGGAAGTGAGCTGAGGGAGTTTCCTGTGCAACTCATCCAGCCTCAGCAGGCGCAGGAGTCCGCACAACAGCCCACAAAAGCCCTGAACTTCACACTTGCCAGAAGCGCAACGTGGTTAAATATTGACGGAAGCGCGGACCAAAAAGCCGCTCAGGGTTACTCTTTGAACATTGGGCCTATCTCTTGGCGCCGCTCCAGCCCCGCCTGCTCCGCGATTGGCTCGGCACAAACGGCGCGCCGATGCAAAACGGAACCGGAGCATTTCGAGGGTTTCAGCCCACCTTTCCAAAACATCCACCATGCCGTTCTTCAGTGACTCGCCTACAGCGTGATACTTGACACTGTTAAGTGTGTCAAAGATGGTTCAAATAGTGTAAGGCAGTTTGTTTTCCTTCCTTTCAACCAAAGCTGACCTGCTATATTGTTGTGTAGGCTCAGAGTAGCCGATTTATAGAAAATTGAGCTCCTCTAAACAAAAAAAACACATTCCCAGCAATTAGTTTGTGGAAAAACGGATGGGAACGGTAACTTGCAGCTGGGGAATAACACTACTGTCTCAGTTAAGAGCAGAGAGCTCAGTGTAAGCACAAAGTGCAAACGGTGGGAAATCGGGTTCAGCTGTGCACCATAAAAAGTGTCAGCAAACGTTCGACCACTAATCAAACACACCTAATGCGAGAGGTGCTCAGTGGCGTTTCCTTGTAAGCCATCGAAATTACGTTTGCTTTATGATTGATGTATTATCTAATATACAGGTTTGAGACCTGTTTCCTGGGTCCTTTTCCCCCAGCCATTAATTGTCAATGTACCGCCAAACACAGTCCATTTACCACATAGCCTGCGTGCTAGTGCTTTCATGAGTTTCCAAAAAAATCGAAATAAGTGTTTTTTTTGCAGACCACGTTTAGCCCAATGATCAGACTCAATTGGCCATTTGATTTGACTTCCTCATACAGTGCAGTGGGTGAGCGTGTTCTGGTCCAGAGGAAGTGTGCCCGGTCCTGAGCCTGGATCTGTTTCAACACCTCTCAGCTGAGCGGAGCGGCGCGACCGAGCCAGCAATAATGGCGCTGTGTGTTGTCATGATGGGATCACGTGAGGGTTTTGAACCAACGAGGTGACATTCGGCCACATTTTTCCGTATTCTAGTGGAATCCTCTTTCCTGTCACTTTGGTCTCGCTTCTCCTCCGAGCTCTCACCTGCAGAAGCTCAAACTGTCATGGTCATAATCCCACCCTAACGAGTTGACTGGCAGGTGACTTGGGTTGCGATGAGGCCAAAAAAAAAAAAACGTTTTTCAGTCAAACAGAAACATTCACAGTGCAAGATAATGAGAACACAGAAATCAACGTGTCCAACCCATCAGTGTCTGTAGGAGTCACTGCTCTTCCGTGTCTGTGTGTCTGTGTGAGTGAATGTATGCGAGTGTGTGTGACTCACGCAGGTGCGCGGGCAGCCTGGCAGGCTCGTCCTCCATTCGGCTTGCTGGCCTCGCGGCGGGAGCATGGACGGGGGAGGAAGTGGAGTTTGGCAGTGGGTTCGCGGAAGGACTGAAAGAGCTCCTCTCCTGCTATGAATAGACACAGAGACACAAAGCATGGCTCACAAAGCTCCACAACGCACCGGCCCTGAACCCAAACAGCCCCACGCCGCCCCGCCTCGCCTCGCCTCGCCTCGCCTCGCCTCGCCTCGCCTCGCCTCACCTCGCCTCACCTCGCCGTGCACCCGCTACATCAACCGGCCTCGGCCTCATCTGAACGCACCGTGCCGTATACCGCAGGCGTCTGATAAACTCCTGCGCCGGCCCGTCGTGTGGCAGAGACGCACGCTATACACGCCGATGTAGCAAATGCCGCACATGCCTTAGGACATGTGTTGCTTTGCAGCGCAGTGGAGCTCTAAACCGAGCAGGTTTCCTAGTCAAGAACCGCTTGACTAGGAGACAACCTCCAGCCCAGAGATGACCCTGCTGGATTTTCATTACCGATCATTGGTGAGAAAGCCGTGAGTATTGACTATAAATGACAGGTAAGAAACACATTGGAGAAGCTGGGATCAGTGGATGTTTAACCCTTTTGTTCAAGAAAGGCGTAAAGATTCAATCCAGTCTAAGGTTGTTTCCCCCCCCCCCACTGTTGACTTATTGGCAGTCGACTAATTAATAAATCCGCTAATCGTGTCAACACCGAAGAAGCAAAAGAATCTGATTGCCATATACTCACTGAGCAGCTACATCGACGGCTGCAACTCATCACTTTTATTGATCAATCTGTCCATTACTGTACACTGGCTATGAGCTTGGCGTGACCCGCCCGACTTCCTCCCTAGATATTTATATTAACCATTTGGCGGACATGAATTTCACTAATACAACTATGGTGATATTTAAATTATCGTTCTGGGATTTTTAAGCAGAAATCACAACATCTCAAATATGTCAATATACCTTTTTTTTTTTTATCTTATTTGAGCTATATTTACCAATGTTTTTAAGGGCATGAAGCTGAATCTAAACTCTCAGATAATTCTAAAGTTCATTATCTGGCAAAAAAAATAGTCAAACACTCACTGGTTGTAACCTCTCATATTTTCTCTGTGTTCTATGATTCATAATTAGATCCTTTATGGTTTGGACTCTTGGTCAGACACAACCGTCAATTTGACTGTCACCTTGAGCTCGGGAACATTTTGATGAACTTTTTATGGCTATATCACCGTTAAAACCCAATGACAATGACAATGCACGGCAGATGATCAGCCATTAGTGGCGGTCCTCTCCACAATTTGAACTCTGCTGCCGCTCGGCTCACTTATTGAATCTAGGTTAAGGTATGAGGTTTTCCACTTTGTGGTCATTGTCTGTCGACTGGTTTCCTTTTCTGCAAATGAAGACAGAGCACGAAGCCACCTGCGTTTCTTAGGGAAACAAAGCTTAGTCATTTACATTTTCAGCCAGCTGTCACCAGCCAGCCACTCTCAGACCTGCACACCAGCTCTATATAGCGGGAATTTCCTGTGGAAGCCGAGCAATAATCGTTCAGTCTTCTATTTCCTCCTCAGAGAGGAGAAAGCCCCCGCTGCTTCAGGTCCACTTTCTAAAAACTCTGTTCTCCAGAGACAGGAAGCAGTCTCCTCTCTTGTGCTGCGGCCGGCCTTCATACAGCTGGGTCGGGTCGCCGCAAAAGGCGACAGTTGGGACGAAGCTTGCCACAGCAGAAAAGGGAAAGCGATTTGGGATGGAAGTGGACTGCAGCATGAAGCGGGCGGGGGGGGAGTCCTGTCTGCAGGCGGCTAACAGTGGAAACTTCTCCACTGCTAGGCCTCTCATCTGCAATCGTGCAGTGACATCAGACTCAGTAATGAGTAGACGTCCCTCTACAAAACAAAACGCAGCATATTTCCCTCAAAAGTCACCGGGAGCTGGTCAAAGACTCTCAAAGATTTCTGATGGATCTTTGCAGCAAATACTGTCCAGATGGCGTATCTATTTGAGTTTCAGGATTAGGCTGTTATTAGCCAGAGTAGGACGTGTGCCCATCAAAACAATCTTTCATCCCAAGGGGACATCTTGCATTTTTTTTTGTGTCTGACCTACAGTCCAAATAGATTCCAATTGAAACGATGGGGGGGGGGGGAATAGAAAGAAAGCCGCAAATCTTCCCGTTTGAGGAAGCATGACGATTCCAACAGTATTGATCATTTAGATTCCAACATACCACACAGTGATACATTTCCATTTATTGTTTCCAACTGCCAATGAAGGCTCGAACGTGTTATTATTTATTTTTGATGATTTGATTGGTCTTTAAAGCTTAAAAAAAAACATATTCTGTTGACAGAGATATAAAAAGCAGGAACATATCAAATCAATACACTGGAGAGAAAGATTTAGCAAATATTTGGGAATTTCGGGTAAATGACATTTAACTTAATTTAGAAACTCACATCTCTGAGCTGATTGCTGGCAGTGCCATTCCTAGTATATTTTACTTATGCATGTGTAGCCTATGTATAACTGTATGGCATATACACACACGTGTGTAATATATATATATATATAAACAGCATGAAATATATGTGCGTGTGTATGCATAGAGCGGAGAGTGACGCTCGCGGTCGTTCACGTGTTGCGCGCCGTGGAGCGCGCGCTCCCTACGCGGCTGCCGTGCTCCTGCGGCCGGCGGATGAGACGGTGTCCCCGGGCGTCGCGCCTCAGCTACGGTGCGCGCGCGAAGCAACAGATGACGAGCCAAAACAAAAGTGCACGAGAGGGGAGGGCGAGTGCCCGCGGTGTTGTTGGTCGGTGGTGCCGGGAGGGGGGCGACGTGGACCCCCCCCCCCCACACACACACACCACCACCACCAACACCTCGAGGACAGTGCGGCGGAGACGAAATGAGGACGGACGGTATTACCTTGGCCGCGGCGGAGGAGGATTCGGACATGGTCTCCCGTCAACTTCTCTCCGCGTCTCCTTCCACTTCTCCTCCGCTCTCTCTCTCTCTCTCTCTGATTGTGTGCGCGTGTCTCCTCCGGCCGATTGGCTCGTTCCTGCGGGACAACTAGTTTCTCCGTGTGCTCCCGGACCCC